>SEYY01017969.1:0-16804 GCA_009176605.1 Armadillidium nasatum
CTTCCAGAGACTACCAGGATGCCCGAGAGCAACCCCTTGAATCGTGAAGCCGATTCACACACAAGGGGTCAAAAAAAGGGTCAATTTTAAAACGTTGATGGCGCCAAAAATGTTGCTTTTTCTTCTGGCAACTAAAGCTAACCCGGCGAATGACGTTACCAGAAGGGGGGAAAACGACAGTTCTTCCTTCAATACAATGAAACATTAACACAATTAACCACGGAAACTTGCTATTTCATCGTATTGAAGAACCAAAATTGAACCGTGATTAGAGAAGATGTAAGATAGAAATGAGAGACTAATAATAGCAAGAAGTGCTAGTCTCTAAATGTAATGAAAATAAACAGTTAGAAAAAATTAATTTTTGCCTAACCTAGTATAGTTGTTAAAGAAGAATTATTATGATTTGAAGAATATGTACTGTATTTATAATTAAAATGATGAGTATAATTTTTATGTTGGTACTTCGGACAAACAACAATTTATTGTTTTGAAGTCACTTTTGACCAGCGATCAGTGCCAGATACACAATTTCAAATCACGTTTATAGAAATTATAATAATAATATTTTTATTAAAAAATAATTTTGACCAGTCACAATTGAATTTATAGTAAACCGATTATACCGATAAACCGACACAGATTACTATTGACACCGATACTTATAAATATAATGCAACTGATTATCATTACTTTAATCAATTTCAATATCGATGATACAATTAGATATATAAAAGCTCAAATAATATATTTTGTTTCTAGAAATAATTCTAGAAAATTGAGATAATTAGAAAAATAAATTTATTCAGAATTTAGATTTGGGACCAGAGTTATTCTAGGAATTTTAATTAGAGCTTAGAAATTATTCTAAGAATTTTTTTTTTGATTCTAGAAAAATGAAAATTATCTAGAAATTGGAGTGACTCCAGAAAATGTAGATTTCTCTAGAGATTAGAATGGAATTTGAATACAAAAATGCAAATACCATATATAAAATAAATAAAGAATTTGCAAAAAAAAAAAAATATATATATATATATATATTTATATATATATATATATATATAGATATATATATATATATATTATAATATTATATGATACAGAATACTGAAGCTTGTTGACAGATTGGAACGCTCTGTAAGCCTCGTTTTTCTTCTAACCAGATATAAAGATGAAGTTTTTTCTTATAATCCAAGAAATGTATTTATGAGTATTATTAAAAGATAATTCTAATAATAATTAACTATTATGTGTCTTAATGAAAGTAATTTATGAAAGTAACTTATCAAATAAGCATAAATGAAGCAAATATTATCACAACACTTAACAATAGTTCACCCTCTGAGATCTAACTGAAAGTGACTCAAGGCTCCCGCTTGCAATATATATAAAAGCAAATTCAATGCGTTGAAAAACGTCCTAAAACGTTTCCTTTAATAGAGGAAAGTTTTCAATTATGTTCCCGTTGAGAAAATTAATTAGATTTTTAAGAGATTGAGATTATATATATTTTGATAATTAAAACAATTGAAAGATATAAAAATTACTATATATAAATTAAGAAAAAATTCGCTTAAAATAAAGGGAAGTGAAAGGTGGCAACTAGTCACGTGACAATCAAACACCATTTTTTATGTAATTCTGCAGTTAATTTTATATCTAATAAAATAATAAGATTACTAAATAGTTTTAATACTAGGCATGACCTAGAAGATACATTAAGTAAATTTTACAAGTTTCAACTCAATAGGAGAAGTAGTTTTTTAAATATAAGGGTTTTTATATGGAAAAAAGGCCTACCTTTTTAATTATGATAATTAAGATAATTGACTAATTAAAATGACTAATTCATTGGATCTGAAATATATCAATGTTTCAAGAACAAGATGAAATAATAAAGAAAACGAAAAACTCATTTTTAATACCGAAAAATTTAAATTTTGTTAGTAGTATGCAAATTAGAAAAATTCTCAGTTAATTAAAAAATATATATATATATATTTCTGAATTAGGGGTTATTATATAACAAACGAAAGGTAATAATGTGTAGATAATGAATTTGTTATTAAAAATTGTACCAAATGATGTTATAAAAAATTAACAAAAGAAAGGAAATTATGATAAAAATTGTCAACATTTTAGTAAGATAAGTGATAGAAAAAATAGGCTCTAGAATAAATTTTAATGATTAAAACTATGCTACTAAACATAGATGCATATAAATTTTGATTTTGATCGAGCCCCAATCACAAAAAAAGGGGAAAACTTCTGTCATTTATTTGCATTTTCATGAGTTAAATAAAACCAAACCTGGTTGTGAGTTGACAAAATTCGCAACAACTCTCCTACTGATAAATCTTTCTGGCCTCTTGCCAAAAACATCTCTAACAACTTCTGTAAATCTTCCTTCCCTCCTCTTATTCGCACTGATGGCTCTGTGCTAACACTCAATGAAAGGCTAACTCTTCGGCTCCTTTCTCTTTCACCCTGGCGACTCCGCAATCCTCTCCTACTTCTTCCACTCAGAGGTCCCATGCCTTTACCTGTGATTACATTTGATCAGGTGCATGGGCTTCTGAAATCTATGAATGTAAGGAAGGCAAACAGCCCGGATGGCATTCCTCCCCAAGTTTTAAGGGAGTGTGCTTCTGAGCTGGCTCCGCCCCTCGTTCAACTCTACTCTCTATGCCTCAATACTAATACTTTCCCTCAGTGTTGGAAGCGTGCATTGGTCCAGCCTATTCCGAAAAAGGGTAGCCGTTCTGATCCTTCTAACTATCGCCTCATAGCTCTCACTTGTGTTCTGTCTAAGATCTTTGAAACCCTTCTCAACTCTCATTTCTTGGATCATCTGGAATCTCATTCCCTTCTTTCTGATCATCAGTATGGCTTTCGACGTTCGAGGTCTACTGGTGATATACTTTCCTATCTCACAGATTTATGGTCTTCTGCCCTTATGAACCGACCGGGGCCCCGGCCAAAAATCAGTGAAAACCGGGGTTGCCGGCCGGGGTTAAAATGGCAAATTATACTAAAAAAAAAATTTTTTTTTTTAATTTTCAGCCGATTCTGCTGAAACTTTCAGTTATATAGATTTTTTACCGGTAAGAAAAGTCCATTCCTAGCGTTTTCCGTGTCTATTACGGTTAAAAAATTTTTTTTTTTTTTTTTTAAATTTTACCCTTTTTTACTTGAATGGCGGTGCCAAACCACTTTTTAGAATGAGCTGAAAATTGGACTATTTATTCAAAATTAAATGCATACAAAAGTCTCTAATAGACTTTTGTTCCCAGAGTTATAGGAAAAATGTTATAAGCCAAAAACTGACCAACTTAGAAAAAAAAAATTTTTTCTAAAAAAAATCCACCTTTTCAGAAAAAAAATTTCAACTATTTCCTATTTTTGGTGTGTATAGAGGAGGGGTGGGGCTACAAATTCCTCTATGTACTTTATTCTGACATTCGTTGGTTTTGAGATATAGCCTTCAAAAAGGTCCATTTTTGGCCAAATTTCAAAAATTCCCAAAGTTTGAGAGGCTATATCTCGCTTCAAACAAAGAACATTTAAATATGCACTAAATAAATATTGTTGCCCTGCCCTCTTCTAAACAATATTCACAAATAAAAAAAATAGTAGGTAGCGTTTTTTATAAATAATTTTTTTCTCCAGAAGGGTACGATTTTTGCAAATTTTTTTTCAAGTGCTTAATAACTTTTTTTCTAGACGTGATATCAAAAACCTATTCCCACCAATGCAAGAAATTGGGGCAAAGTATTCAGCTAAATTTTCAGCTCATGTGGACCAGTGGTTTGATCCAATTATTCATTTTTTTCAACTTTGGGTCCAAATAAGTTTCAAACCGTTATAGACTCAAAAAAATGCTCGAAATCAACTCAGAACTTCATGAAAAAATTCACATACTTTGAAAATTTCAGCTCAATCAGTCAAATAATAAAAAAAAAATTTCAAACACAATACAAGAAAGTAAGATTTTTTTTCTTTTCTGTTTCTTTTGACCGCTCCTTTTCTGCTAGTGAATGTTCATCTTTGTGTTTTGATTTTAGATACTCGAAAAAGATTTGGTGAAATTTTTACTTGTAGGCACCCGGAGGTTCTCTTCTAATTTTCTGACTGCATATGTTAACATTTAGCTATTTCGAGCCTATCCTGAAACATTGTAAAGTATTCAAATACTGCAGAAGCTGATCTTTTAGCCATATTGACTGAAAGAATAAACAAAATAATAATTTTTAAATAATGCAGCTAAATGATACAAGTTTGATACATAGCAATAAAATAACAATGATATGTATAAATACAGGTTAAATTGATAATTTTATATCTTACATTTTTTCAAACTTTACCTTAGGGTCTTACTTAAGTAAACCTGTTGAATCACTATTATGAATTAGAATTTTTTTTTTTTTAATTTTTGTACTTTTTTTAAACTTTAACTATACAAAACTGTAATTTTTTTTTTTTTTGGAGAAAATGCATATAATCATTAATGTGAATGTTGGCTATTCTACTCCTTCCTTACAATTATGTAAACCTTGTATCTAATTTTCTTAACCTTAAATTTCAGTGCTTTTGACCTCTTTACAAATTTTAGGAAACCCCGGCCAGAACCCAGACCCCGGCCAAATTCCAACCCCGGTCGGTCCCTATCTGCCCTTAGGGATCATGGCGAGACTTGTGTGGTGCGCTTGACATATCTAAGGCATTTGACCAGGTATGGCATGCGTCACTGATTTCCAAGCTCCTCTCCTTTGGGTTTCCTCCTTCTCTTTGCTTACTTATGTCTAGCTTTCTTTCTAATCGCTCCATTTCGGTTGTTGTTGATGGAGCGACTTCTTCTTCCTTTCCTGTAAATAGTGGTGTTCCTCATGGTTCTGTCTTATCTCCTACTCTATTCTTACTTTTCATTAATGATCTTCTTAGCTGTTCATCTAACCCTATCCATTCATATGCCGATGACTTAACCCTCCATTCTTCTACTCATTTCAAATCTGTTACTTCCTTTGCATTTAGAGTTGCCTCTCGTCTTTATCTTTCCGATTCCATTCTTGCAGATCTGGATAGAATTTCCCAGTGGGGTCGTCTCAACCTTGTGAAATTCAACTCTTTAAAAACTCAACTTTTAGAAATCTCTCTTTCAAAGACACCTCCTAACTTTATTTCTTTCGATGGTTCTCCCATCTCCCCTGTTGACAATATAAACATCCTTGGCCTTCACATAAACAAAAAAATGTCTTGGAAACCTCACATCACAATGGTTGCTAGGGCGGCCTCAGTAAGAAGTTTAGAGTTCTGTTTAGACTGCGATTTTTTTTTCCAGTTACTCCAATTTATACAAGGGTCTATATTTACTGTAATGCTCTCATCTGTATGGAGTAGGTTTCACTCTTGGATTTCACCTTTTTGGATACTTAGTCAAAGGCTACTTATTTCTAATTTCCGCTCTTTCTACTTGACTCTTTATCTTTGCGACGCGACGTTGGTTCCTTGTCTCTTTTCTATAGGTACTACAGCGGCAAATGCTCGAGGGAATTATCCACCCGTTGGCACTGGCACTGCCATGCTACCTTGTACGCTGTGGTGCCTCCTTCTTTCCTGCCACATCTGTTCTGTGGAATTCTCTCCCATCTTCTGTGTTTTTTGACTGAATTTCTTTAATCTCATTTTCTTTAAAGCCGGCGTCTGCAAAGAAATTTGCGTTAGGTGGGTCCTGCAGGGGTTTTCCTTTATTATTATTTATTTATTATTATTATTATTATTTTATTATTATTATTATTTATTGTTATTATTATTATTATTGTTATTTTTTTTTTTTTAGTTCTTAGGACACCCTATCTTGAATAATTATTAACCTGATGATGTGATGGTAATATATATATATATATATATATATATATATATATATATATATATATATATATATATATATATATATATATATATATATATATATATATATATATATATATATATATATATCTCAATATATCTACATATGCAGGGTGGCAACTGCAGAAAGTATTCATGCAACCGTAAGAGAGAAATACTGGTTAAGTGGGTTCCCAGCCTCTAGAACCATAAGAATGTTAAATTGCGCCATTCAGAGTTCATATATATATTTATACAACGTTTTACTATTATCTATATAAATAAATATACACACAATGTTTATTATTATTTATATATATAATTTTGGGATTTAAACCAGCGACCTCTTGAACAACACTCTTAAACTCTACTATTGGACTACGTCAATATAAGTCCAACACTTAACCACTGTACCACACCACAGCAAAACAAAAGAGAACTTAATCTCTCTGTGATGCCTGTCTATACACTTCCTCCTCAGGTATTCGAACTCTGGACCTAGTGCATACAAGACAGAAACGTGCGTGCGTGCGTTTAGCACTGATATGGAATTTTACTTTCCAGTCAGATACTGCATAATCTCATGTATATAAAATAATAATCATAATAATAATATTGTTATTTCTATATTCCTTATATAATAACTGATAAAAGAAATCCTGTAATCACAAATTTATAATTCTTTTTTTTTTTTTTTTTTTTTTGTCTAAATTTTAAGGCATAAAAATATTTTTAAATGAATTATTAACTGACTATAATGCAAGTGAGAAAGTTGAAAAAATACGCAAAAGGGTATCATATTGAGGTCAAAGATTTAAAGAAAGAATTATTATAAACAAGAGGAAACAAACCTTTGCTTAAATGACATGGAATTTTAATTGTAAATTGTTTTTCAAGAAAGGTAAATAACTTAGTTATTCCTTACATTTCAAAACTATAAGGCATAAGCCCCCTTTATTAAATTTATTGATTATGGTTCTTCATTAACTTAAATTTTTATAAAATAGGGATATGATCATATATAAAGTAAAGTGAGAGGAAATAGAAATTTATAAAACAAAAAAATGTCTCTTGCTGTACCTTTTTAGTGCATATTAAATGTATATATTTATATAGTCATATAAGCAATTCTAATAAGTTTATTTGGCTTTCAACATTGATAACTTTTTGATTTAATTGACAATAAAATTATGTAAAATTATTTCTTCTTCATTCTAATAACGCAAGTAATGTTATATAATAATATTTTAAATTCTTGGTAAGGCCAAAATTAAGCATTAAATGTTTAATAATCACTGAAACTAATCCTTGCAATGAGTTGGGTCATTGGTCTAATGATAAACTAAATAAAGTTAAGACGAACATTTAGTTAGGAAGTTAAAACTTCAAATGGCTCTGTGAGCTAGTATTTTGGAGCTAAATTAAGAAGCATTTGAAGTTTTTAGCTCCTTATAACTAGGCAATGCTCTGCAACTCAACTATTAGCTAAAAATTTGACTGAATGATAAAGACATATCAAATGATTTTTAATAAGAAGACTACAAATCTCTGGTAGAACAATATGAAAACTTTTTTGTTTCATGAATTGAAATTAGAAAATTTATTTTTAATGTAGGTACAGAACCTTCATTAATTACACAGTTTTATCAAGTTTGATTTGCAGGTACTTCAATATATATATATATATATATATATATATATATATATATATATTATATATTATATATATATATATATATATTATATATTATATATATATATATAATATATATATATATATATATATATATATATATATATATATATATATATATATATATATAATATATATATATATATATATATATATATATATATATATATATATATATATATATATATATATATATTATATATATATATATAATATATATATATATATATATATATATATATATATATATATATATATATATATATATATATATTATATATATATATATATATATATATATATATATATATATATAATATATATATAATATAAATATAAAAAAAAAAAAAAAAAAAAAAAAAAAAAAAAAAAAAAAAAAAAAAAAAAAAAAAAAAAAAAAAAAAAAAATATATATATATATATATATATATATATATATATATATATATATATATATATATATATATATATATATATATATATTGAGGATGGAGTGATATCAAAATTTTAACCGATACCTATGCTGATATCAATAATTTTAAGCCACCCGATATTGATACCTCTAACTTTACCAATACCAAATTTTTTTACTGAACTCATTATGATTGAAACAAGATTGAAAATATCCAATGACCATCAAATTTAGTTTTTCTGTTATCTGTAAAACCTAGTTTTTGCTAAACAAAACTTTTGATAGGTGATACAGTGTTGGTACCACCAAGACTTTGCATCCGACTTGCCCTAGTGCGTGGCCTATTTTCCTCATTAATTTCTGCAACATTATCGATCTTCAATACAATTTCCATTTTATTGAACACCACCTCACTTCTTTTAGAAACCTCTTATTCTTGACAAAAACTCAGGTGTTTGAGTGTTCTGATAGCAAACCATTTTCTGTTTCCTCTTCTTATCTTTATCTTTAATTTTCAGCCAAAGGAGGTTGATATGCATATGTGTGCTATGATTTATTCTCGTGTCTCTAATCTGGAGTCTTCTTAATTTTCCACCTTATGGCTTTCCGCTGAAAGGGAGAGAGGTTGAGAAGAATGTTGAGCTCATAGTAAGCTCATACACCCTTCTCACCCTATAATATATATTATATATTTATAGTGTGGTTTATTTATTTATAATTATTTTGTTTGTTTAGTCTATTTATTTAGTCTTATGATCAAAATACTACATTTATTTTATATTCCAGCTTGTTAACATATTGTATTCTTAATGTTATATGCTTATTCTTAATAAGTTTGTATTATACTAAGTAATTAGCTATAAACGGCCAGTAATAAATATTCTCTAATTGAAGAACGGCCAGTAATAAATATTCTCTAATTGAAGGAAAAACTTTATATTGTAAACTGAATTGTAAGCCATATCAAAGAAAGGTAACTGTTTTAGTAATTTAAATGAAGTAATTTAAATAATTTTGGAAGATAAGAAATACTGTAATCATATAATCATGCAATAGGTATACATATTAATTATTAATGTTAATGTATTTGTTTTAGATAATACTCCATTATCTCACTCATCTCTGAAAAACCGAAAAACCGAGCCTTAGAAAAAGTCCTCTTTTCTAAGGTAAAAATATTTAGAAAAGTGTTTAAAATAATATAATGAATATATAAACATATGAAATTGAAAAGTAACATAAGAAGGTGTAGTAAGTACATTAACTAAAGAAGTGTATTTTTAAAGGTTTCGGTTGTAGATTCCAATTTTAGGATAAATTCTACATCTCATTGTGTATTCTCTGACGCAACAAAACTTAATTTGATTGAAGGTGTCTTTGAGAAGTAGTACAGAGGTCAAAGCTGATAAATCTAAGTGGACGAATAAAGAAAAGAATCATTTAAAAAGAAAAAACATTGTAAAACGTATTTGATATACTCAACTACGTTACTACATAATAAAAAGATAAGACAGTATTATAGCCAGAGTAGTTTCATTTTGTAAGAAAATATCCATACAAAAAAAGTATAGAATATTAAGATAATGCAAGTTATTATGAAATAGAATTTTCATATTTTTTTTTTTTACATATTTTAGAATCTTTTATTGATGACTACATCATATGCTAAAGAACCAACTTTAAATACTATGTTGTTTAATAAGAGAAAGTATTGCTACCATGATAAGCTGAATTCACTTAAAATTTTTGAAAATCAAATATTTGATATTCTGAAGAAAAATAATTCTGATAAAATAATAATGCCATCTACAGTTGGAAATGTGGATGTTTTGAAGAAGAAACTTATAAAACTCTTTGAAAGTTGGCCCAAAGGAATACACTTGGAAAAACTTCGGGATTCTTTCTTTTTGCATTTTGGTCATTCTCTTGTTCCACAAGACTATGGCTTTAGTGATATAGTTAATTTACTCACTCATTATAAAGATATTCTTACTTTAAAGAAGGGACCAAATATTTCTATATTAGTTGTTAGAGATGCAGATACTAATATTGCCCAGAATGAAAATGCCATCTCAGAAGAAATTAGGTCCCAAATTGAAAATGAAGAAAAAGCAATACCAGATGAAGTGATGAATGTATTCACTGCAAAATTTTCATTGTATGGTGGAGGGATTCCTTTAGATAATTTGTTACCAGAATATGAAATTCGTTGTGGTAAAAAATAAAGCTTGGAAGAATTTAACATGAAGTCTATATTTGAATTGGTGTCTCATTTAGGGCCGAGGTTTCAGCTCTGTGATGTAAATAAATCACAATCTGTTTTATATGACAGCGAAGAGCTTCACGATTGTCCTTGCAAAAACAGCTTATACTCAAATAATATAGTATCCAATAATGAAGGGACTAAAATGGATGAACTCTCACGAGGAAAAGAACTTGCTAATGAACTATTTATTCGGCTAGTTGACATATTAGTAACAGAATTCCCTCAAGGATTGTATTTAGAAGAACTACTTTGTGCTTATAAGGGTTTCTATGGTGCATATGCTAAGGAATTTGAACCTTTCAGTAGTCCTGAAGATCTTAAAAATCTTCTAGAAAATGAAAAAGGTTTTTTCAACTTCACAAGACAGCATGGAAAAATATTTGTTGCTGCTGGAGCTTTTTATCAAGAAAGATTAAAGGATGCAACAATGTCGCTGAATATCATAAGCTTCTCATCATCATATCAAAGCGTAGATTTATCTGTGTTAAAAGAAGGCTCATTCGTTGAAATTAATGTGGCAGATATTTATAATCCTAAGAAATTTTGGGTAATTAAGAGAGGAAAGGACAATTCTGAGGCATTGGATGAAATGATGGATAGAATGCTGGAATTTTATGGTGGTGAGATTGGAAAAAGATTTTTAATTCCAAAAGAAAATACTCCCTACATTCCGGGATCTCCTGTAGTCGCTTTGTATCCGCAAGATATGAACTTTTATAGAGCAATTGTTATATCGAGAGATGTTCAGAATGTGAAAATATTTTACATAGATTACGGAACAAATGATAGCGTTTCATTATATTCTTTGTACTACTTACACAGAAAATTCTTCGATCTCCCTGCACAGGCAATAAAGTGTTCTCTTCATGGCATTCGACCAGTGAATAAGAAAACATCTTGGCCCAAAATCTGACACACCTACAATTTTTGAACATGGCTCGTGATAAATCTTTTGTGGCTTATATAAATAAAAATGAGGAAAATAAAAATCTTCATGTGACTTTATATGACACTGTTGGAGAAAAGGAAGTGAATTTGTCTTAATTTTCATGCTTTCTCTCCAACTGCTCCACCCTGCCCTAAGCGTATCTTCTGGCACTTTGATCGGGCTGACTGGGGGGCTTTGCGTTGCTTCTACGCTAACTATTCCTGGAGTGACTGCTTTGTCTCTGGAGACGCTTCGGTCTCTGCCGATAAGGTGGGGGCCGTAATCGTTGATGGGATGAGCAGGTTCATTCCTTCTTCAACTAAATCCTTCTCTCCTTAAAATCCATGGTTCGATCGTGCTTGTTCTCGTGCCATTCAGGCTAGAGACATTGCGTATCGACAGTGGAAAAATTCTCCTTCTCCTATCACTCTAGCTAATTTTCATTCAGATCGGAATCGTTGCAGGGATATTCTTCGACGAGCAAAGCAGACTTTCACCAAACGAAGGTGTGCTGAGCTCCTAAATTCTCCTACTGAAAATCTTTCTGGCCTCTTGCCAAAAACATCTCCAACAATTTCTGTAAATCTTCCTTTCCTCCTCTTATTCGATCTGATGGTTCTGTTGCTAACACTCCAACTGAAAAGGCTAATCTCTTCGGCCTCCTATTCTCCTCTAATTCTACCCTGGACGACTCCGGCAATCCTCCTCCTACTTCTTCTCCTCTCAGAGGTCCCATGCCTTTGCCTGTGATTTCATTTGACCAGGTGCATGGGCTTCTGAAGTCTATGAACGTTAGGAAGGCAAGCGGCCCGGATGGCATTCCTCCCCGAGTTTTAAGGGAGTGTGCTTCTGAGCTGGCTCCGTCCCTCGTTCAACTTTTCTCTCTATGCCTCAATACTAGTACTTTCCCTCAATGTTGGAAGTGCGCAATAGTCCAACCTATTCCGAAGAAAGGTAGCCGCTCTGATCCTTCAAACTATCGCCCTATAGCTCTCACTTGTATTCTGTCTAAGATCTTTGAAACCCTTCTTAACTGTCACTTCTTAGATCATCTGGAATCTCATTCCCTTCTTTCTGATCATCAGTATGGCTTTCGTCATTCGAGGTCTACTGGTGATATACTTTCCTATCTTACAGATCTATGGTCTTCTGCCCTTAGGGACCATGGGGAGACTTGCGTGGTGCCGCTTGACATATCTAAGGCGTTTGACCGGGTATGGCATGCGTCACTGCTTTCCAGGCTCCCCTCCTTTGGGTTTCTCCTTCTCTTTGCTTACTTATGTCTAGTTTTCTTTCTAATCGTTCCATTTCGGCTGTTGTTGATGGAGCGACTTCTTTTTCCTTTCCTGTCAATAGTGGTGTTCCTCAGGGTTCTGTCTTGTCTCCTACTCTATTCTTACTTTTCATTAATGATCTTCTCAGCTGTTCATCTAACCCTATACATTTATATGCCGATGACTCAACCCTCCATTCTTCTACTCATTTCAAACCTGCTCCTTCCTTTGCTTCTAGAGTTGCTTCTCGTCTACATCTTTCCGATTCCATTCTTGCAGATCTGGATAGAATTTCCCAGTGGGGTCGTCTCAACCTTGTGAAATTCAACTCTTTAAAAACTTAACTTCTAGAAATCTCTCTCTCAAAGACACCTCCTAACTTTTCTATTTCTTTCGATGGTTCTCCCGTCTCTCCTGTTGACAATATAAATATCCTTGGCCTTCACATAAACAAAAAAATGTCTTGGAAACCTCACATCACAATGGTTGCTAGGTCGGCCTCAAAGAAGCTGGGAGTTCTGTTTAGACTGCGAGAATTTTTTTCTTCCTCGCAGTTACTCCAATTATACAAGGGTCTCATCCGCCCTTGTATGGAGTACTGCTCTCATATCTGGGGTGGCTCAGGTTTCACCCGTCTTTTGGATAGGGTTGAGTCAAAGGCTAAAAGACTTATAAACTGTCCCGCTCTTTTTAATTCTCTTGATTCTTTATCTTTGCGATGTGATGTTGGTGCCTTGTCACTTTTCTATAGGTACTACAGTGGCAAATGCTCGAGGGAACTATCCACCCGTGTACCTCCACCTTTACGGTGTCCTCGCAGCAAAAGGGGTGCAATGTCCGCGCATCAATTTTGCGTGGACATAGGCAACTCCAGGCTTGTCCGCTGTGGTGCCTCTTTCTTTCCTGCCACCTCTGTCTTGTGGAACTCTCTTCCATCTTCTGTATTTCCCTCTGCATTTAATCTCAATTTCTTTAAAGCCAGCGTCTGTGCCCACCTGAGAAATTTGCGTTAGGTGGGTACTTTAGGTGGGATTTTGTACTCTACTTACTTTCATTTTTATTCTTTTAACACCCCCTCCTTGAATAGGGCTTTGCCCGTGAGTGGAGGTGATGTGTAAAAAAAGGAAAAAAAAAAAAAAAGAATGTCAACCAATATTTGGTTGATAATGGTTATGCAGCTTCAGTTGAAGTTGAATTAACTCTTAAATCCTATGTTAAAGATGAACTTATTGAAGTGAAAGTTGATGTTGATAGCTCTAAATTTTGTAACTCAACAGTGAAGGCTAATATATATGAAGAATTTAATGATTCAGTTGAAATGGGAAAACCGGTAAAGCAGCAGAGTAACAGTTGGCTTCATTTTCCTTGTAACTCAATTTTTAAAACACCTGCTAATAATTGTGCAAGCTCACCAAATTCGGAAATGAATAAGTCTGCTGAAAGTACTTATTGTTCATCAATTAAAACTCACATGGATAATATTCAAAGTACAAGTCAGCCAAATCATAAAAAAGTTTGTCCATATTCATCGAACACACAGGGTTTTTCATTTAGATTATTTGCTAATTCTGTAAGCCCGTCATTTAATGTTGAAGACTCTTCTTGCTCAGTATTTACTTCAACTCTCAATGATACACCTGAGAAAAGCAAAAAAGTATTTCTTAATGATTCAGGAGATGTTAGTTTAATGAAAAAATCTACAGAGGTTTCCAACTTGTATAATTCATTTGTACATTCTGATGCTGGCTCGCCTTCTAAAAATATTATTGATGGTGCTATCAAAGATGATACTATTCCACTCTTAAATGGTCTGTCATTTAATAGTAGTGTGGGAAGTGAAAATCATCACCCAGTTAATAATATCTCAAGCCAAAAAGATGGAACAGTGATATCACCGAATATGCCAACTTTTAAAAGTAGAATTACCACCACCTTCCCGATAGAGAAAGATTTGCTTGTACATTCTTCTATGGAAGAGAAAGAGAATGGAGAACAATATAATAATGGTCAGTTTGTAATCCGAAATAGCTCTCCGGTAATTCTATCGAGAAATGCAAGTAATGAGGTCATAAAGTCAGATGAGAACGTAATTGATTTTCAGTACAATGACAGTGAAAGTGTCAAACCGTCTTCAGTGTGGAATCCTATGATTGATGATTTTGTTCAAGAAGTTTTCTATAGTGACGATGATGCCAGTTCATCATCTTTGAATTGTGAACCAGAATGTGAACTTTTAACACCTTTTCATTTGCCTAATGGACATATCCATATCATCTTTATAAATTCAATACATTATGTTCCTTTTCCTGAGTTACCATTAATATTGGATCCTTCTTCGATAAGTAAACTTGAAACTTCACTTTGTCAGGAAGAAGAGAGAAACTCTTTCACCCTTAGTATATCGAGGAGGAAGGACTTCTATATATGCTACTTGCAAGAGAAGGAGTGCCATATGTGTTCTCACCAAAAGGATTTGTTCCAAAAATGATCAGTTTGTTATCTCTCTATTATCTTAATTCAATTTATGAACCTTTATGTGGAAAATTCTTCTATGGAATTTGTTGATTTAATTAGAGTTCATTTAAACATAAGGAATCAGTCACACAAACCTGTCTCATACTTGGAAGGACTAAATACTTCGGTCACAAATACTCCAAGACCCACTTTATCAGCAAAAGATAAATCTAACTCATTGGAGTCAGGTTCAAAGAAGCTTTCCAAGTTGAATAAGGCAATATCATTACCTAGTAATCTGGATATTTGTAGTGATCATAATGAGGAATTCTCTGATAAGTCATCAGCTATTAACGTTGTTGGGAACAGTAATGGATTGATTTGTACCAAGTGTTGATAACATTAGCATGTCAAGAATGTGTACCAAATATAACGTCAGTAACAATGCTGGGACTTCAACATGTCATGATATTACAAAAGAACTTGCACAGGGGAGGGAAAAACAAGATAGTTTATTTGTAAATAGTATACCGGACAAGACTCTGATTTCTCAAGACTGTAACAAAAATTGGGACATATAATGAACAGTACCAAAATGTGGACATACAAATAAATAATAAAAGCTCTCTCAATGACTCAAATTTAAGTTATATTCAAGAATTAAATTATTCCAAAGTATCCGAAGAAAATGCTATCAAAGATAAAAGTGGAAGTAACCCAGAAAGTGGCATTGTAATTCCTGTTAATAGTTCTTTAAATTATCCCAACAATTTGCATTTGATGGGCCAGTCTCTAGATTCATCTTTTGCCTCCTGTAACGTAGTTAATAAGCCATTTTTTAATCATACATTGCCATTTCAAGAACCTGAGCGTTCGCCTTACGTTACCGGTGAATTACACAACTTCGGTAATTTTGATAACAACATGCTAGTTGCTGCAAAGAATGGGAAACCTCCCCCCGGATATCCCATGGTGCCACCACCCCCACCTCCACCATCATATATTCCTAGTTTTCCAATTGATTTTATGCCCACTCGACCACATTTTTATAATAATCAAAATTATCTTTGGCCATCACATCATAATTACCATTCTCCCCATTATTTCGGGCCCAATGATTATTATCGACAGTTTTACAGAAACTTTATATTTCCCACAGGAATTTAGCCCTCCTACATTCAGACCTGTCTAATTTAAAAATCTATTTAGCCCTCCTACATTCAGGCCTGTCTAATTTAAAAATCTATTTCTTATCTGTTTTATTTAAATAAGTATTTGTAAGTACTTATATTTACAAGTTTTTACGTTATGGAAAGAATGTTAAATTTCATTAAATAATTTAAGGTAGTGTCTTTATGCTTGTATAATTTTCTAACCTACTCTCCTTTCGGTCATGTTGATTAATATTATGTAGTTTGTATGTAACGTACATAATAAAATTTCAAATACGAAAAAAAAAAAATAAAAAAAAAAAAAAAAAAAAAAAAAACATTAATACAATAATTTTTGCATATACCGTTCCTAGTTAAGTTCTTTCTTCCTCTCTTATACTCCAGTATTCTCCAGTAAAACTTCGGCAATAGCTAAAATTTTATTTGCAGTCAGTCCCAAAATTGGTTGCCTAGAACAACAAATAATTAAATTACTTTTAAAGAAACAAAACTAACAATCAATATAGCAATAATAAATAAATGAATAAAAATAAGGTAGTTGTAGCGTACATGGTAGTGGATTTTTTCGTACGAGACAAGGTTGCTAATATACCTACGCGTTGGGAGTTCGACTAGAACAGTAGAACTACGCGTAGGGATTTGAAACTAACAACATAGCCTAAGAATTTGTTATACGACAAGGTTGCTGGATCATTGGCGTTACAAAAAAAAAAAAA
>SEYY01017970.1:5000-10000 GCA_009176605.1 Armadillidium nasatum
TTAAACTTTGAGAAGAAAAATAAAAACTGAATCCAAGTCCTTACGTTTTGAACATCAAATTTCTACGAACTTCATCGTAAAAACCATAACTCAAAAAATAAAGTTACCCTTTATGGCGATATGGAGAAAAAAAAAATAGTGAAATATTTTTTCCTTCAAAAGTTTTGGAAAATTATCTGTAATACGATGGTTATAATGCCCTGGAAATGGGACAGTTATGCCGTATACCCAATGAACGTAATTATAACTTTGAATATTAGATTATTCTTTAATTAGGAATTAGGAAAAATAAAGCATTTCACTCCTGTTACAAAAATGATATAAGAATACTTTCTTTTAGTTAGCAAAGAACAAACTAGGGTATTTTTTTTCATTTTTTGGAAGGCTTTCAAAATGATTTTTTTTTTTTAAGCAATTTCTCAAAACGACTTTTAAAAGTGTGTTAATTAACTCTCGGATTTGATAATTACTTTCAGAGAAGCCTCATAGTAAGAACGTTTTAAGAGTAAATTGATTTGAGTGAAGAGATTAAATTTAATAATAAATGTACTTGATTGTTGAGGGTATGGGGAAGAAGTTCTTTATCTATCTTTCTTTCTTTTTTTTATGGAAAAAATATTTTGAGTATGTAGAGTACAAATACTTAATAATAATTTTATTATATATAATATATATATATAATATATATATATATATATATATATATATATATACTATACTATATATATATATATATATATATATATATATATATATATATATATTATATATATATATATAATATATATATATGTATAATATATATATATATATATATATATATATATTATAATATATATATATATATATATATATATATATATATATATATATATATATATATATATATATATATATATATATATATATATATATATATATATATATATATATATATATTATATATATATATATATATATATATATATATATATATATATATATATATATATATATATATATATTATATGATATATAAATATATATATATATATTATATATATATATATATATATATATATATATATATATATATATATATATATATATATATATATATATATATATATATATATATATAGTATATATATATATATATAATTATGTTATTTTATTTTTTTTTTTTTTGTTTTTTTTTTTTTTATTAATATTTGATAATAATATAATAATTGTATAATAATAATAATATAATAATAATAATAGTAATAGTAATAATAATTTAATTCCGATTTTCCAAAATATTTTTTTTTTTATTGCTGACCATTTTTCAATTGAATTAAAATATAATAATTTAATTAAGATTATAAATTTTAAAAACTATTAACAAAGTAATATTAGTTTTGATTTACATGAAGATTCCGAATTTAAAAAAAATCATTCATCTTTTTCAAAATATCCAATTTAATTTTTTTCCTTCAGAAAAGTTTGTGGACGAAACCGGTCAGCAATATGAAGAAAAAATCTTTCGGAAAAGTTTAAGGAAAATTTCAACTGCTATTAAAATAAAGCTGAAGAACTTATAATAATAATAAATAATAATAATAATAATAATAATAATAATAATAAGATGCTTTATTCAGTCAAAATAGACTATACGGGGGAGGGGGGGGTGTCGACCGTAAAATTTTTGTTACTTCAAATCTGGGATGGTCACGTGTTGTATATATACGAGGTTATTTGGCCAAGACCTTCCTTCAGAACAGCGTTTCCCAGCCGGGATCCACATAAAACCTCCCAGAGAACAACAGAAGCTTTGACGGTATCCTCAATTGGAAATGCTAATTTGGGGGTCCATAATGTGGGTTAAGGGGTCTATGATAAAATATTATAAGTTAGGACTCAGGAGATCCACAAGCAAAAAAAGGGTCACTGGTTTAGAACACTTTGGTTAGGCACTTTTATTAATACATTTTAAAAACATCTATTCTCAAACATATTTGTACATAAATTGTTACTTGTGGATATTTTAACAATTTCTATTATTATTATTATTATTATTATTATTATTATTATTATTTGTAAATGACATAATAATAATAATAATAATAATAATAATAATAATAATAATAATAATAATAATTATTATTATTATTATTATTATTATTATTATTATTATTATTATTATTAGTTGTAAATATGATTATTATTATTCGTATATATTCATTGGTTCCAATAATTTTATTAACAGTTGCCGCAAAATTCTTTTAAATATCATTGTTTGCCTATCTTCTATCCTAAATTTTTTTTTATTTTGGTGAAATAAATTGACTGGTTGATTAAATTAGATAATAACAAGTATTTAAATTTGTTTGTATGTGTTGGCTGACTTTTTTTTTTTTACCCCCACTCACTTCCTTTTCAAGGAGGGGGCATTTACAAATAGTACAGTTGAGGAAAACCCATCCAGACCCGAACCTAACGCACATCCTTCAGGTGGTCACAGACGGAAGTCTTGAAGAGAAGAAGATTAAATACGAGGAAAAATAGATGATAGCAAAGAGTTCCACAGAACAAAGGTGGCTGGAAAAAAAAGAGGCTCCACAACGGACAAGCCTGGGTTTCCAGCATCCACACAAAAGTTGTGCGAAAGCATGGCACCCCTTGTACAACAAGGGCTAAGCAGTTGTGGAGGAATGCGAAAGGTCAATTCCCTCGAGCACTTGTCATTGTAGTACCTATAGAAAAGAGATAGTGCGCCAACGTCACGTCTCAGAGTTAGAGGGTCAAGAGAGTTTGGAAGTAGGGGACAGTTTATTAATATTTTAGCTTTAGACTTGACCTTATCCAGAAGAGGAGAGGAACCGGAGCCCCCCCCCCAAATGTGAGAACAATATTCCATAATACATGGGCGAATAAAAACCCTTATATAATTGGAGTAACTGCTCAGAAGGAAAAAAATTTCGCAACCTGAACGGTACTCCCAGCTTCTTAGAGACCGCCTTAGCAAACATTGCGATATGTGGTTTCCAAGACAATATTGTTTATGTTTAGACCAAGAATGTTAATGTTATTTATAAGTGAGACGAGAAAGTCATCGAAGATAGAAAAATTGGGAGGTGTGTTTGAGAGGGAGAAGTGAAGAAGTTGAGTTTTTAAAGAGTTGAATTTCACAAGGTTACTATGACCCCACCGGGAAATTCCATCCAGATCAGCAAGAATAGAATTGGAAAGCTGAAGACGAGAAGAAACTCTAGAAGCAAAAGAGGGAGCAGATTTGAAATGAGTAGAAGAATGTAGAGTTGAGTCTTCAACATAAGAGTGAACAGAGTTAGAGTGCAGTTAAGATCGTTAATGAAAAGTAAGAATAAAGTTGGAGATAAAACAGAACCTTGAGGAACACCACAGTTGACAGAAAAGGAAGAATCTACAATTGCCGAAATGGAACGATCTGAGAGAAAACTAGACAAGAGTAAGCAAAGAGAAGGAGGAAGCCTAAAGGAAGGGAAACTTAGAGATCAGCGACGCATACCATACCCGGTCAAAAGCCTTGAATATTTCAAGCCCCACCACACAAGACTCCCCGAAGTCACTAAGGGCAGAAAACCATAAATCAGTGAGAAAGGAAAGTATGTCACTAGTTGACCTCAAGTGTCGAAAGCCATACTGATTATCTGAGAGAAGAAAATGAGACTCCAAATGATCCAGGAAATGAGAGTTGAGGAGTGTTTCCAAAATTTTAGACAGAACACAAGTGAGAATTGACTGAACGTATGCGGCCTTCCAACACTGAGAAAAAGTATTAGTATTAAGGCATAAAGAGTAGAGCTGAATAAAGACAACCGCTAACTCAGAACACGAGGAGAAGTACCATTCGGGCCACTGGCCTTCCTAACCTTCATAAATTTCAGGATCCCATGCAACCGATCATGAGTAAAAATCACAGGTAGAGACATAGACGACCTGAGAGGAGAAAGGATAACAGAATTAGCAGGGTGTGTGGAATTAGATAAAAATCGGAGGACGAAGAGATTAGGCTTTTCAGAGTGAGTATTAGCTACAAAACCATCAGAGCGAATAAGAGTAGGAAAAGCAGATTTACAGAAGTTATTAGAGATATTTTTGGCAAAAGGTCAGATATTTTTATCAGTAGAAGAACCATGGAGGTCACCCTACTTACTTTTAGTGAAAGTATGCTTAATCCGTTGAAGAACATCACTGCAAAGATTCAGAGCTAAATAAAAATTAGCAAGAGTGATAAGAGAAGGAGAGTTTTTCCATTCACGATAAACAATGAATGGACATGCCCATCAAATCAACAACAACAGCCCCTACTTTTTCAGCATAAGCCAAAGCAGGATTCATTCCCATGATAGTTGGCAAAGAAGCGACGCATTGTCCCCAATTAACCCGAATGAAGTTCCAGAAAGTACGTTTAGGACGGGGTGGAGTTGTTGGAGAGAGAGCATTATAATTAAGAGCTATAAGATTATGGTCAGAGTTACCGATAGGAGGGAAAATGATGTATTTATATCTAGAAGGAGAAGTGGTGAGTCATAAATCAAGTGTGTTCAAGAACTGGTTAGGACGATCTTGAGTGTGTGTGTGTTCCCTAATCAACTGCTAAAGATCGTTAAGAATGCCGAATGATTTTGCCTCCTTCCCACCTGTATTAGTATGAGAAGAGTCCAACCACTCACGTGTGGTGTAAGTTGAAATTCCCTAAATAGAGGATTTCAGCATTTGGATGAGAAGAAGTAACGGGCCATCATCGCTCTCCATCTTTCTCTGTCCTCCAGAACACGCATATCCATCAATTCTCTCATCTGGGGCATCTGATGTCTCCTTAGCGAGTCTTCCACTGAATCCTTACGTCTCTTCCTGGGTCTTCCTCTTGGTCTAGTTCCCTCGGGCCTCAACTTCCATCTTCTTAAAGCGACTTCCCTTCTTTATTTTCTCCACATATCTCCACCATCTCAACTTTGCTGCATCTATTTTGTTAATCATTGGTCTTACCCCTACAT
>SEYY01017971.1:0-2500 GCA_009176605.1 Armadillidium nasatum
TATATGCATCCACATAACATCCCCACTATCTTTCAAAACATAATAAACAGCCTCAACAAAAAACCATCCCACAGGACCATACTCGTGGCCATCGACATCAACAAAGCATTTGATACAGTCCCCAGACACCTCATACCAAAAATCTTACACCCACTTATACTCAACAATTATAAAAAATGGATTTCCATCTTCCTATCCGATCGCACAGCCCAAGTCTTCAACAAAAACCATCTTTCCAAAATAATAAAACTTAGAAATGGTGTCCCACAAGGGAGGCATCCTATCTCCTCTGCTACTTAATCTGTACACAGCAGACCTACCCACCCCACAAACTCCAGAAATAAAACTAATAATATATGCCGACGACATATCCATTACGATACAAGACCCTTCCATACCCACAGCCACCACACTCACTCAATCATAAATACAACTAGAAACATGGCTAAAATCTAACAGAATGACAGCTTCCCCTGAAAAATCCTCAACCACTCTTAATACTACCGATAGACACCAACCTTCCATTCACCCCATGTGAAATTAAATAATAACTTCATTCCTCTAAATAAATCTCCAAAGATCATAGGCCTCACATATGACACACACTTCACCTTTTCAAAACATAACCAACACTGCAAACAGGAAACTAAATAACATACTAATACTGTCACAAAACAACTTCATTACCGAACTAACCACCCTCACCATAGCATACAAACAGTTCATCAGACCAACACTTAATTACGCATCTCCAGCCTGGTACCCTGCCCCCTCATCCTAAAACACAAAGAAAGTACAAAAAAATCAAAATACCGCTCTTCGAATTATCTCAGGTTGCACTAGAACCACTCCAATTCATCATTTAGACGAAGGAAAAAAATACTTCCCATCCGTGTTCACCAAGACATGAGAGGAACCCAATTCTACGCCAACACTCTAGAAATATTACATTCGTGTCAATATACCCTACAAGACCACACAAGACACGCCTACAATTAGCCCCCATCATCCTCCGCCCAATACTACAGTAACATATTCAGAACCATTTCACTTATTGAAAATAATATATCACCAAACAAACACATGCACACATTCATAACACAAAACTATCTCAACACCTGCCATACAAATCACCTATTCAACGAACAACCCCCAAAGCACATTACTACGCAAAACCCAAATTACCCTATCCAGATTGAGGTCAGGGCATCACCCTAACCTACAAGCATACAAACAGATTCAATATACAAAACACACTATCCCCCAATATGCCAAAGATGTATGCAAGAACAAGAGACAACAGAACACCACCTTCTGAGATGCCCCTCCCTCACACAACACAGAACCCCACATCACTTCTCATTTCTGAGAGACCTTTCGGAACGGGCGGCGGCCGTTGCGGATTTCCTGAAAGCGGTGTGGCCCTTCCAAAGAGGAAAGCCCAAGGGGAAAAAAGTAAGTTTATATATATATATATATATTTATATATATTATATATATAATATATATATATATACTATATATATATATATATATATATATATATAATATAATATAATATATATATATATATATATATTAGTGATGGCATTCACATTCGCGGAGCATCTTCATCAAAATTAACATTCACATCCGTACTTGCGAAATTATACATCCTCCCAAATTTATAACCATTGACCATAATATATATATATATATATATATATATATATATATATATATATATATATATATATATATATATATATATATATATATATATATATATATATGACATATAGGTGAAGACTTTACCAGTAGAGTACATGTAAGATTAAGCATAACGTATAAGTCTGGGGTCAGAGAGTTGGACAGAGAAAGGAAAAGACTGTGTAGAAAGAGTATCGCACGAGCTCTTCTTAATGCGGGAGGTATGCGATGAAAAAGTTTAGAAGAGCAGAGTAACTGGAATAGTGATAGTATAGAGACTGATGCAACAATTAGAAAGGCAGAATGAGACTGGAGACAATTAGTGAGAACGGGAGAGTTTAGAAGACGAAAAGCCCTAGATTCCTCCTTTTCAAGGAGAACTGTATGAGTGGAACTACCCTAGGTGTGTGAGGCTTACTTCATATATAGGACCGTACAATATCCCCATAAAAAGCAAGCAACTGGGGTGGGGTGAAAAAATTCTGAATGCGCCTCAGAACATTTAACTTATTACAAACTTTTAAAGAATTATAAGTAATATGATCTTTCCAGAAAAAGATTACGAGAAAAAGAAACACTAATAATATTAAGGAGAGATGAAGGTTTGAGTTGCGTATTTTCGAAGAAGATATCATAGTTGTGTGGAAGATTATGTTGAGTAGAGGGATCGAGGAATTGAGTTTTGTTAGCACTGAAATTACCATGTTTTCTCTGTTGCAATTTGAAATGCGAGAAAGATCTGAGGTCAGTTGCTCCAAGACTACCTTTCTTGCGACTGTTAACTGCTGTTGGGAGGAGCATCTTTCAAACC
>SEYY01017971.1:7500-10128 GCA_009176605.1 Armadillidium nasatum
TATATATATATATTATTTCACCCTGGTGGGCAAAGGCCAGAGGGTCAGAGGTCTACTAAAATTTCCACCAGAGTCAGGAGGAAACCAAAGGCCGACATGACCGATAATGCGTTTGAAGGTGCAATCATAGAAGTGGAAAATAGATGAGGGTATTCAGACTTTACCAGTAGATACATGTAAGATTGAGCATAGCGGTTAAGTCTGGGGTCAGAGAGTTGGATAGAGAAAGGATGAGACTGTGTAGAAAGACGAGTGGTACGAGCCCTTCTCAATGGAGGAGATATGCAACGATAGAGTTCAGAAGAGCAGTGTCATTTATATTAGTGATATAGTATAGACAGAGTGACGTAACAATTCAACGGTTAGAAAGAGACTTGAGAAAATTTATGAGAGCAGGAGAGTTAATAAGACGATAAGCCCTAGACCCCATCTTTTCAAGAACAGCTGTGTGAGTGGAACCACCTCAGATGTGTGAGGCGTACTCCATACAGGAGCGAACAACACTCCTAAAGAGAGCAAGCAACTGGGGTGGTGTGAAGAAATATTGCAGGCGCCTCAGAACACCTAACCTATTGGAAGCTTGTTTGGAAAGAGAGGAAATGTAATCTTTCCAAGAACGATCACGAGAAAAAGAAACACCAAGAATATGAAGAACAGATGAAGGTATGAGTTGAGCTCTTTTGAAGAAGATATCATAGTTGTGTGGAAGAATATGTCAAGTCGAGAGATGGAGGAATTAAGTTTTGGTGGCATTGAAAACGACCAGTTTGAAATGCGAGATAGATCAGAGGTCATCTGTTCTAAGGCTACTTTACTTGCGTTTATTAACTGCTTTCTATATGTCCAGCGCCACAGCAAAAGATTCACGGAAATACCGAAGAGCGGAAGATCAAGAGTCAGAGAGAAAGGAAAAGAGATCACCAGTAGAGCGTTTCTTACGAAAGCAATACTGGTGATCAGAGATAAGATTAGAAGAATTGAGATATTTCCAAATCTTCCTGTTAAGGATAGATTCGTAAACTTTAGAAAGAAAGGAGGTTAAAGAAATGAGACGGTAGTTAGAAGGTTGGGAGGGGTCCTCTTTCTTCGGCACAGGCTGAAAGAGTGCACGTTTCCAGCAGGAAGGGAAAGTTGAAGTAGAAAGACATTGACGAAATAGTTTACCAAGGAAGGGTGCAAGCTCGGAAGCACAAGTTTTTGAGAACCACTGGAGGATACGTCAGGACCCGTACTCTTTGTTAGAGAGAAGAAATGACGTCTTAGTAGAAATTACACTTTAGGATAAAAGAGTTGAGGGGTGAAGAATGGAATAGCTTTGATCGTCTATGGTTGATTAAAGGCAAAAGTTTAGCGAAGAGTTCATCTTTAGAGAAAGGCAAACGGCTGTTGTACCTCAAAGATGCTGAGGGAAAGAGGAAGATGCAGAGTTTAAGTTGACATTTTTGCAAAATACAGAAGAACGTGAAGAGAGGAACCAGAAAGTAATACATTTACCGTTAGAAGAGTTTTCGGTGTTCGAAGATAGATTTTAACGATTCCGATATGAAATATAAGTAGCGTGAGTATCTGGAGTTTGAAAAGACTGTAATCCTGAAGGCAATACCCTGCGGTGGGATAGCATGAGAACAACAGAGTTAAACCAATGTTTATCAGTAGTAGAAGAAAAGGAATATGGAAGTACGCCTCCATGACAGAGAGATCACCTCAGTTATGCGCTCTGCATATTCCGAGGGATCCCTCCCACTGAACAGTAATCATTCCATGGAAAATCAGAAAATTTTAAACCGCAGTCAGACCAGTTAGTGGCACAAAATGCAGAAACGTCTCCTCGCGAAGGCTGGGCCGTTCTTGCGGAAGACTTGAAGAGACAGGCAAGGTCGGAG
The DNA here is from genome assembly GCA_009176605.1 of Armadillidium nasatum. Lineage (NCBI taxonomy): Eukaryota > Metazoa > Arthropoda > Malacostraca > Isopoda > Armadillidiidae > Armadillidium > Armadillidium nasatum. The sequence continues at coordinate 9,384 of SEYY01017971.1, forward strand.
AAAGAAGATGATCGGTGACCCAGAGGAGGAAAGAGTTTAACAGTGAAAGAGAAGGATATGAAGTTTGGAAAAGATCTAGTATGTTAGGTTCATCACCAAGACGGTCAGGAATACGGGTAGGGAGATGTACCAACTGCTCAAGGTTGTTCTGGATAGAAAATTGGAAGGCGAGTTCACCAGCTGGATCATGAGAACTAGATGAAAGCCATTGGTGGTGGTGAATATTGAAATCACCTAAAATGATAATTTCGAAAAAGGAGAAGAAAGAATGTGTTCTATTTTGGAGTTAAGATAGTCGGAGAATTTTTTATAGTCTGTAGAGTTAGTAAATACGTAGACAGAACAAATGAATTTAATTGTAGAGTTGCAAGAAAGTTTAATTAAGCCATAAAGTAGAGAATTCGAAAGACTCAAAATTAGAGACACGAGAATTGACAACATCATTGCGCTCATATGCGCAACATCCGCCCTTGGCTGAACATTGTTGGCTGCGAATGTTGCAGAAGTTAATGAAAAAAGACCGTTTACCAGGGCAAGTCGGCATAGAGGTTTTGGTGGCACCAACCTCATCACCGGAGGTCACCAACTCCCAAGTGGTGACGACGGGAGGAGTGGATGAGGGACATTCTTCGGATTCCGCCCCTAGCAGCATCTCCGAGGCAGTTCTATGTTTCGTCATTTTTTGTTATTTTAAAGGAGTAAGTGCCTCTAAATTTGTAGGAACGTGAGAAGGAAGTTGGGGGAA
>SEYY01017972.1:0-10000 GCA_009176605.1 Armadillidium nasatum
GTCACGCAAGCTGTCTTCTCGACGTCGTCCGAATGAATGCGGATCAGGTGGTATAACCTCTTCAAGTCGAGCTTTGAGAAGACAGTGGACCCATGAAGGGAAGCTGAAAGGTTGGAGATAATTGGGAGAGGGTACTTATCGTCTTTGGAGATGGCATTCAGGGCTCGGAAGTCTGTACAAGGCCGATAAGTATTGTCCTTTTTCTTCACCAAATGGAGGGGTGAAGACCAAGGGCTCTTCGAAGGTCGAATGATGCCAGCAGCAAGTAAGTCGGCGAATTCCTTCTTGGCAGCTTGCAACTTATCTGGAGGAAGTCTACGAGCCTTCGCGAAAACAAGGAGGGGCGTCTCCCGTCTCTATACGATGATAAACCACCGGCTTAGAAGGGGGAGCGCAATCAGAGATCTGAGGAGGAGCTAACAAAGAAGGGAAAGAATCAAAGAGAGATTGGACAACAGGATGGATATCAGTAGAGACTAGAGAAAGATAAGGAAGGCGCTTCAGACAACGAAGAGGAGGAGGCTATGCATATCGACCTGTAACCTTATCTTGAAGCGTCTTCTTCTCACAATCGATAACTAATTGGAAGTGAGAAAGGAAATCGAGGCCTAAAATGGGAACAGAAATATCTGCAATAACAAAGACCCAAGGAGTTGCACGGCGAAGTTTGGGAAGCGTGAGAGGAACACGAAGTTCGCCAAAAACCTGCAAAGATTTCCCAGATGCGGTTTTGCATAAAACAGCAGAGGGAGAAAGAGGCAAGTCTTTGACGAGGGACGGCGGAAGTAGAGAAAAAGAACTGCCGGTGTCTGCTAAGATGTCAAAAGAAGTGTCATGGATTCGTGCGCGGAAAAGGAAAGGCGAAGAAGAGACAACAGCGTTTATGCAGTCATTCTGACCAACTTCTGGGGCAGGGGCCCGCGAAGAAAGATCCTTAGACTCAGTAAGGGAAGAGGAGGGAAACACGGGGGGTACAACCTACCGGAGCGTTCACTAGGAACGGCACGGCCTGTCGAAACCTGCGAGACGCTGCTAGGCCTGTCAGCATCCCGCTTTAAGCAGTTTCCCGACGGTGAACCAGGACGAGACGAGGCGGGTGAGGCAGGGCGAGACGATGGAAGTATCTCGACATTGTCCTTGAAAGGCCAGGAACACCATGACTTACACCTTCTTGCCTGGGCACCGAAGAAAGATGTGGAAGCGGCAAACGCGAGGTCGTTGACCAGGTGAGAAGGGTCGCAAAGCGTCGGCGGTTCCTGCAGAAGAGGCGTGGCGAGGGCGGGAGGGGGACACAGCAGCCACGTAAGACTGGGGAAAATAAGGAAAATGCGGCGCAGGGAGGTGGGTAAGAAGCATAGGGTGAAAGTTGAGGAAAAGAGGCATCGTGCGGTTGCGAAGGAGGAGTGGTAGAAAGAAGAGTGGGAGAAAAGGAAGAGGCCTGAGAAGAATGAGGAAAAGGAGGCAAGTAAGGTAAAGAAGCTGTAGGGGGAAGGGCCTGAGCAGCAGAAGCAAAGTGAGAAATAGGTGTGTGAGGAGTGGAAGTTGAAGAAGAGGAGTGAGGAGAGAAAAGAGAAGTAGAAGAGGGAGGGGTTGTAAAAGAAGGAACAGCCGGAGAGAGATGTGAAGAAAGAGCAGAAAAGGTAGGGAGAGAGTTGAAAGAAAGAGCTGACGGCGTCGAAAATGGCGATGAAGGAAAGGAAGAAGGTGAAGAGACATTGTGTGGATGAAGGAATTGGTACAAGATGTCAGCCCGGACACCTAATTCTGACAGCGGTCCAACTAGTGTGGCGAGGTGCATTGCTAGTGCAGGAGGTAACCCATGTAAGAAGCGATTGCGGATATATGTCTCACCTACGTTACAACCGCTACCTAACTGAGTCAACCTTTTGAGGTACAGACTGGGTTTACCGTCAAAAAGCACTTCAGATGTTAAGCGTTGGAACTTTTCATGCTCAGACGGCTCGTACACCTGGATTAAACGTTCGGTGAGGACGGAGAACTTACCTTGATGGACAGTATCCGGAGGTAGGACACTTGTGACGGCTGCTGGTAAGGACGGATACTCATGTAGGAACTGTTCCTCGTCCTCAAAAATCCGTGGAGACGGAACTGACATTGAACCTTTTCTACCCAGTCTCGGACATTGTGGTGGTCAAATAATGGTAGCCGAAGTGGAAGCATTGTATTCGCAATCGTTATCAGTATGTCTGTAAGGCAACGGACGTAGATGATGGTGGAGTGGTGGCAATGTTTGATGGGTTGTCGTTACTAGCCATGATTCAGTACCAAGTGTAAAGAAAAGGAAGAAGCGATAGTGGGGAATGCAATGTATAATAATCTTCATAATCTTCATCCCCCAGGAAGGACTATCGTCCTGTCAGTTGGATCTTTCGAGGCAGATCCTAGGGTTTCACGGGCCCACGGCGCTGGCTGGGCAATCGCGGATGCCGGAGATTATTCCCATCAGTGGCAAGGGCACTCCACTGATGTACTCGTTTAACGACTGAGTCATTCGGAGCTAAGGGCAAGGAGAAACCGCTCACATTTCCCGCTCCGGCCATGCCTCGAACCCTGGACCTCTCGTTTGCCATAACGAGTGCTCGATCGACTGAGCTACGGAGCCACTGCAATGTATATATAAATATATAAAATTGTATAAAAATGCAAAATATTAAAATAATGATAAGGAAAGTAAAACACCCTAAGCTAACCTGCATATAACAAGCTAAGGACCCTCTTAAAGTTAGGGCGTACCTAAAGATAAGAGAAAAATTATTTATTTGTATTTGTAAAAAAAAATGATTATTATTATTATTATTATTATTATTATTATTATTATTATTATTATTAGTAGTAGTAGTAGTAGTAGTAGTAGTAGTAGTAGTAGTAGCTTGAAAGATTGCTTGAGGAACGGTATATTCGGATGGGACAGTGCTGACAGCAACGCTGGTGAAGTCTGCAGCTGCTGAAAGAAACTGTACAGCGTCGTGGAACGGAAAGGATGTTCGATGGAACAGAAGATCTTGAAGCTGCTGAAGCCGTTTCTTCGATGGTCTGAAAGAGACAGTTGAAAGAAACGAAGCGTTGTAAGTTCTAACGAAACACTCAACCCCTAAACCTAAAAAGAGAGGTACCCTTACCATAGGGTACAAAAGACTATGCCTTTTGTGTGTAAAGATGAGAGAAGGTCGCTGTAGAGTCAGAGGCAATATGGCGTCGAACGTGTTGATCCAAAACGCTAGCCAGAGATGGAGAATCACAACGTACACGATGGAGCCGTAAAACTAGATTAGGGCGGGAATTTCGTCGGTGGCCAAAACACAAAAAAGGAGGAAAAGTGAAAAAGTGCCTTGTAGAAATGGAGATTTCAAATGACGTCACGCTTGGCGGCTTGTGAAGAAGGTTGGATAAAAAAAAAGAACTCGTTGGTCACCAAATATGGGCTTCGTAGTTGATAGTGGTCTGTCAGTGGAAGCCCATATACTATGATTGTATTTCAACTATTTGAAACATACAATATTGCTAGCCACTTTAGTTTATTGTTCATAAATGCTTTCACTAACTTATTGGCAGAAACGAAACACCTTGGGCTTTGTAAGGAAACAAGTACACGAGTCACAATGTTTATTTTCCAACAAATATATCACATATATAAAATATATGCTTACACAAATTGAATATGAGCAAGTAATTGTAATAGGCTTATTAAACAGCGAAAATTACAATGAGTTTTCGGAGAGAATTAAAGCGTGTTTGCATTTGGCAATAGAAAACGAAATCTGATGCAACGCTACTTCCAAAGTTCGGGCTGGTGTTTTTACGCGCTCTCTACCAGATGGCGTTTTGTCGCTATGTTTAAAATGAAACAAATTAAATAATTAAATAGGCTTCAACTCCCCTATATATATAATATATATATATATATATATATATATATATATATATATATATATATATATATATATATATATATATATATATGTATATATATGTATATATATATATATATATATATATATATATATATATATATATATATATATATATATATATATATATATATATATATATATATATATATATATATATGTATATATATATATATATATATATATATATATATATATATATATATATATATATATATATATATATATATATATATATATATATATATATATATATATATATATATATATATATATATATATATATATATATATATATATATATATATATATATATATATATATATATATATATATATATATATATATATATATATATATATATATATATATATATATATATATATATATATATATATATATATATATATATATATATATATATATATATATATATATATATATATATATATATATATATATATATATATATATATATATATATATATATATATATATATATATATATATATATATACACACACACTGACATAATGTTCAAATGAAACTTAAAAAAAGATTTAAGGTCTTGATACCATTTCTAAATATTTCAGAAACTGAAGGCCCCATATATCCAGCTGACACCTCTGGAGGAGAAGTTGGGACAAACCTTGGATAGCTGGACTGCAGTAAATATTTACCACAGTACCCCTCTCACAAGGAACCTGTTTCCAAGTGAATACCAGGAGGTCTGGGTGGACTTGTTTATTAAATATAATACCTCATTAGCCAGCTCAGCGAAAGTGGAGAGGTTGTTTAGTCAAGGCTCTGACATTCTAAGACCAAAGAGGACAGCCATGGCATTCAGCAATTTTGAAAAATTTATCTTTATGGAAGGAAATATGACCCTATTTAGAATGCAAGAGGAGAGCTACGAGAAGGAAGAGATCATAGATAATTGAATAAATAAGATTAAAATCTTTCTCATTTTGTGTTATAGGTTTGCATCTTTCAAATAAAATATAAAAATAATTCATCTTTACATTTTTATCTTTTCTTTTCTTCTTTGCGCTCCTAAATTTGCGCTTTAAAAAATTTTTTTTGATTTGCGGACAAAATTTTTAAAAAAATGTGCGCTTTAGCGCTTGCGCACTAAGTTTTTCCAATTTGCACTCTAAAGTTTAAAATTTGCGCGCCCACCTCTGATATATATATATATATATATATATTATATATATATATATATTATATATATATATATATATATATATATATATATATATATATATATATATATATATATATATAATAAACAGATTTGAATTAAATTAAGTATTTTTCCACTTTTCCTCACTTCCACAAGTCCAACTTTCCTTTTATCCAGTTTATTAAAATCAAACGTCACTCACTACGTTTCTTGATTTTCTGATGATTGACGTTTCTTTTTATTTATAATTTTTTTTCAAGCTTTTCGTGAATCTATTAAACCTATATTTTAATAAAAGATTTTCATAAATATTTAAGAGTTAAAAAAAATTATTTTTTATGATACTAATTTCACTTTTTGTTGAAATGTACTTTGAAAAAAAATAATTGACAACAAAATATTTGTTAATCCTATTTTCTTATTAATAATTATGTGTTCATTAATATTTTAATTTCATTGTAATTTTATTATACCTATAAAGAAACAATATCAATTTCCTTCAATTTCCTTTGTAATTAAAGAAACAATATCAATTTCCTTTGAAATTATTAAAAGAGCCTGCATTTGATGAAATGCTTTATATGAAATAAAAAATCAAAAAGAATTTCTTTCGTTGGTAAATAGTTAAACAGGATAAAACCTAACAAGTTCTTCTATATCTAAAAGTCAAACATTAAAACAAGCAAATTTATCTTAGGGTAGACTGTCTACAGTCAAGAAAGTCAAACAGTTCTAATACCTTCAGAGTCTAAAATTCCTTTCCCAAATAATTCAAATGAGAAACCTCAAAATTATAAATGGCAATAGGCGTAATCAAAATACTTTACATGTCAAGAGATTTGGAATATAATTAAAAATCAAGTGTGAAATTTTTCGAGTTTTTGTCTTATACACTTTACATTTTAACTTAGTCATTCAACGCGGAAAGTTGAAAAATCAAAGTCATGTAAAACATTGTCAGCCCCAAAATTTAATGTTGCCATCCAAAGCTGGAGAGCTTGATTTAGGGTGTATTTTGAAAGTACAATAAAAAAAAATTATCAGAAATAGTTTATTTTTTGAATTCTCTAGAACAAACTCACCGGGAAATTATTTTGAATCGTCAGCAGGTATTTTTCTTTAGAAGTATTCCGAAAGTCCAAAGTTGACGAAATATATTTTATGCTATCTAAAGTTGAACGATTTGTCAAAGATGAACTTAATCAACTGAAAAACTTTCTTCTTTTAAATTGCCGTTAATTAAAGTGTCTTTCGAATGTATCAAAGATATAAATATTTTGAAAACATTTTTTTATTCTGAATGAGCAACAACTGACCTTCAAAGGTACATTAACTTCACAATCGCAATTACTGGCATTAATCCAATTAAGTGGATGTTTTTGGTTAATGTTTCAAGCAACTTTCCTTTAAAATCCAAGAAGCCTGGTAGTTTATTTCCTTTACCTTCATAGTGTTTTATAAAATAGTGTCCTTATTTTTATTTTAAATTCTTTTGTATAAACTATTCAAATTAGTTTTCAATCAATTATCGTCTCTTTTTCACAGCATAACGCAGTCTTCTTGTATATAGCATACAAAATAGAGCTAACCATCGCATATTCAGAGAGTGGTTGCAATGGGTATAAAAAGGCTAAATAACATTAGTATCCGCTTATTCTCAAAAATACATTTAAGATACTTACTGCTTTTCCAGTAAGAATAATAAAAGAATCAGCTAATTTCAATCTTCAAAGAAGAAGAGATAAACTCAATATGAAAAGAAAAATTAGGATATAAATAAAATTCAGATTTACTTTTTTTTCATTTATATAATATTCAGAAGAGATGCTCTATAATACTAAAATTAAAAAAAAGTTACAGCTTTTTATTTAAGAAAATTTGTATTTGGCATACTTGAAAATCTTCAAAGTTCTTCTTTCAATGATTTTTGTAAAAGCAAATTTTCAGATAACTTCAAATCTGCCCAAAATTTTCGGTTCTATAATAAAAGATTATTATTTTTATTATTATTTTTATTATTATTATTGTTATTTTTTTTATTATTATTATTATTATAATTATTACTATTATTAATATTATTATTATTATTATTATTATTATTATTATTATTATTATTATTATTATTATTATTATTATTATTATTATTATTATTATTATTATTATTATAGATAGTAAGAAAAAAGTTTAACATGTCAATGTGCAAGCTTGGAAGTGGAAATTGATAAATAATGCCATGAATATGCTCTCAGTATTGAACTATTCTAAAAGTTACGTATTTAGAAAGAAATACACTTTTAGACATGAAAGAGTTGGATGGAGATAGAGAAGGAGAAAAAGAAATTTTATCTAATGCAATCTGGAATACAAATAAGCAGATACACTATTTGATTTTTATTGTGGATAAATAAATGAAAGTCCATTTCACCTTCAGACAAACATTATATAATAAAAGTCAACAAATAAATGAAACTAAAATATACACTAAAAATACTGAATGTACTTAAAATTGTCGTATTGAAAGCAAGAAAAGCATAGTTAGCCAAATCGAATGATTCACAGATACATATGAAAATGGTTAGAAATTCGAATCTTTCAAGAAACTCTAAAAACTAGATGTATTTATGTTAAAGAAGTTCATCTATATTCTATTAATATGTGCAAAAAATTGTTCAAAAAGGTGCTATTTGGAAATATAAGTTGTTAAAAGATTCACAGGAAGAACAAAGAGTTACTGAAAAGTCAGAAACAAAAGAAAAAAGAATGTAATTTTGAAGTGAAATATTTTAATTTATAGCTTGAATGAACAACGTTATAGACTATCCTTTAGATTTAACGTATGATTCTGTAATGAATATTTTAATGGATTAAAAAGAAAATGATTTTACACTTTACCTTTTGGAAGGAATCCTCTTTCATAACTGGTGACGTAGTCAAGCTAAGATATCTAAAGCTGTTGGATGTAGTCGTATCCCATTTGAAATCAGAATCTGGAGGAGTCGGATTTCTAAAACAATCAAACTCAAATTAGAAATATATTCCAACATTTTCACTAGATACATATAAAAATCATTTCCTTTGTTATTCTTACCCAGTCTTTGCAAAGTTGATCCAGAGATTTAGAAAAATCCTTCCCATTTTTATATCATCTTCACTCTCGAGTTTTATTTTTATAAATTCTCCTCCATAAAAGAAGTACACCAAATCTTCTCCGTGAGCAATTACTGAAGTCCATAAAAATAAGAGAGGGAATAAAGAAGAAGAAATTGAAAAACAAATGTTTGAATCTATTTTGATAGAAATTTAATGATTTATATGCTTGCAAATGCTAAAATAATACGTGATAACAGAAGCTAATAAATAATTTCATTAATTTACGTTATGTAAGGCTATATATATGCAATTTTATGAAAAAAAGGAGGAACCATCTTAGGATTAAAGGTTACTCACCATCCCTTCGAACATACCCTGGAAGAATGCTTGCCAAAGAAACGTTTGCCAAGTGATCCAACTGATACGTATAAAATTTTATGTTTTGATCTTTAGCAAAGAAGTTTGCTACTGTATCGTGAGCTACCCTGAACAGTCGGTCTGAATTAATCTGTAATTTTATTATTATTATTATTATTATTATTATTATTATTATTATTATTATTATTATTATTATTATTATTATTATTATTATTATTATTATTATTATTATTATTCAGTATTATTGCAATTATTGTTTATTTTTTGTTGCTGCTGAAGAAGTTGTAGTTGTTATTGTTGTTGCTTTTTCTGTTTTCGTGTTTCTTCAAGTATTAGTAATAGTAGATTTAGTCATTGTTGTTGCTGCAGAAGTAACAGTAATTTTCTTGTTAAAGAAGTTGTAGTTGAAGAAACAGTGATATTGGAATTACAGGTGGTGAAATTATGATTAGAGAATATATATATATATATATATATATATATATATATATATATATATATATATATATATATATATATATATATATATATATATATATATATATATATATATATATATATATATATATATATATATATATATATATATATATATATATATATATATATATATATATATATATATATATATATATATATATATATATATATATATATATATATATATATATATATATATATATATATATATATATATATATATATATATATATATATATATATATATATATATATATATATATATATATATATATATATATATATATATATATATATATATATATATATATATATATATATATATATATATATATATATATATATATATATATATATATATATATATATATATATATATATATATATATATATATATATATATATATATATATATATATATATATATATATATATATATATATATATATATATATATATATATATATATATATATATATATATATATATATATATATATATATATATATATATATATATATATATATATATATATATATATATATATATATATATATATATATATATATATATATATATATATATATATATATATATATATATATATATATATATATATATATATATATATATATATATATATATATATATATATATATATATATATATATATATATATATATATATATATATATATTCTTTTTTATACCACTGGTGGGATTGGTCAGAGACCTACTAAAATTTCCACCACAATTATAGAAAAAATGGAAATTTTATTAAGTTAAAGGCCTACAATCCTGATATACGACGTTTTATTGGGTGTTACTCAAAGGAAGTTTTAAAATATATAAAGAGAATGTCTTCCAGACATTCCCAATAGAGTACACGTAATATTGATCTTAACTGTTATGTATGAGGTCAGGAGTTGAACAGTGAA
>SEYY01017973.1:0-2500 GCA_009176605.1 Armadillidium nasatum
ACTAATTCTTTCTATTTTCCTTTATCCTCTATCTAAATGTATATATTTTTCTGCATCTTTTTTTTTTCACACACAGAAAAAATTATTTTTAAATTTTTAGTTTTTAAAAATTTAAAAATTTTTTTAAATTTAAATAATTTAATTGTATAAAAAAAAAAAAAAAAAAAAATATTTATATATATATATATATATATATATATATATATATATATATATATATATATATATATATATATATATATATCTATATATATATTATATCCATACTTTATCAGCGATTTTTATCATTTTATTTGGTACAGTTTCATTTCTTTTCTTTCAATTCCATTTCTGTTTCTTACTATTTCGTACTATTTTATTACTATTTCTTTATATTTCGTATTATTTCATTAATATTTCGTACTATTTCATAGTATTTAATTGTTATTTAGTATTATTTCATTACTCTCTTAATATTTCTTACAATTTCATTAATATTTCGTGCTTTTTCTTAATATTTCGTTCTATTTCGTACTATTTTATTACTATTTCATTACTATCTCGTAAAAAGACACCACAACTGATGAGAACATCTTCCGGACAGAACAGACTGGAAAATCACAGGAATTAAGCGATAGGAAAAAGTAAAAAAGTTTGTTGGTTGATGAGAAAAAAAAATAAATAAAAAAGCACAAACATATACAAATAATTAGCAGAAGAAAAACAAAAAATAAGATGAAATAATTAAAATTAGAAATTGATAAATAAAAAAAAAAACAAATCCGATAATAAAAGATGAACAAAAATTAAAAACTTGTAATAACAATAATAATAATAACGATAATAATAATAATAATAATAATAATAATGATAATAATAATATCAGCAATAAAATAATGAGAACAATAATGACAATAATAATGACAGCAAAAACAAAAATAATAAGACTTCCATCAATAATAATTACAAAAATAAAACCAAGAATGATAAACGGAATTAGAAAAATAATTAGAAAAACAAGTGCTATAAAATAAGAAATAATAAAAAAATAAAAAATAAAAATGACAAAAACGCAAAAAAAATTACACAGGCCTGTATTTTTTTTCTTTTGCAAAATTGTCTTTAGTTTAACTGCTGAACTTTATGTTTTTTTTTATGTGTTGAATCCAAATTTGACAGAAGTTGTTCTCTACCACGTAAGGATTATTCACAAAAGGCAATGATAAGTCATGAATAAAAAACAATAAATACATATCAATAAAGGTTTATTAAAAGGGTTTAAATTGAAACACATTTTTTTTTTTAAATATGAAACTTAATGGGTATATAAGGTGAAAAATATATTTAAAAGGAATGCATGAAAGTAAAACTTACAAATTAATAGTATGGCGCAAATTTAAAGTTGGCCTTACTCAGCTGCATAGTAGCGTTTTCGCTGATTATGAAAGCTTCGTTTCAGAATTTTCCTTTTATATGTTGCTACTTCAGTTTCTCCAAGCAAACCCCAGCAGTAGTCCTTTATCAAACTAGTATTCCAGCGACCCTGGTACCTCCTCTCCATTTCCTTCACATCTTGGTGGAAGCGCTCGCCTTGCTCCTCGCTAACAGCTCCTAGATTTTCTGGAAAGTAGTCCAAATCAAACACCCCAGTTCACTCAAATTTTGTGGCATATCTTCGATGATTGCCTTGAAATTTTGGTTTTTATTGTTCCCAAGGAACATACTTACTACCTCCTTGAATGACAGCCATGCCACTTTTTCTTTAATATCCATTTTCGTTTCAAACTTTGGGTCTTCCATTAGTTTGCAAATATCAGGACCGACAAATACTCCCTCTTTAATTTTTGCCTCGGATAATGCAGGGAATTTGTCTCTTAGGTATTTGAAACATTACCCTTCCTTGGAGAGAGCTTTCACAAACTGCTTCATTACGCCAAGTTTGATGTGAAGTGGAGGCAGGAGTACGTTCTTTGGGTCCACAACGTTTTCCTTCACGACGTCCTTTATTCACATTTCAAACCCAAATCTCCTCGCCCACTCCTTTTGAATCCATTGCTGAGCTCTGTTTCGACTGTCCCACTCACAGTAGAAACAAGGGTATTAGGGTATTTGGTATTCCCTCCTTTGTTCCTAGGAGCATGGAAAGCACTTTCAAATCTCCACATACAGTCCACTTATTGTCCTTGTATTTTAACTTCGAAAATATCATACTCAAATTCTCGTAGAGTTCTTTCAAATAAACAGAATGAGCAACTAGTACTGAGGCAAACTTATTGCCATTCTGAAGGAGTACTGCCTTTAGACTTTTTTTGACGAATCAATAAACAACCTCCACTTCTTTATATCATAGTTTATATTGAACACACTTAGCAGCCCAGTGATATCATTTATGAATACTAGTTCATCTTATTGAGAAAAGTATTGAAGAAAATCTCTTTCTCTTTTTCTATTTCACAAAAATGATGTACCTGATGCTAATAAATTTTTTTCCTTCAACCTTGAGCCTAATAATTCGGCTAAC
>SEYY01017973.1:7500-14246 GCA_009176605.1 Armadillidium nasatum
ATAATTAAAATAACATTTTAATGTAATAATAATACTCTGATAATAACATTAAAAAATAAAAATTGAAGTTAGAGTTTATGATAATAATATATAATAATAATAATAATAATAATAATAATAATAATAATAATAATAATAATAATATATATATATATATATATATATATATATATATATATATATATATATATATATATATATATATATATATATATATATATATATATATATATATATTATATATATATTATATATATATATATATATATATATATATATATATATATATATATATATATAATATATATATATATATATATATTATATATTTATATATATATATATATATATATATAATATATAATATATATATATTATATATATATATATATATATATATATATATATATATATATATATATATATATATATATATATATAATATATTATATATATATATATATATATATATATATATATATATATATATATAATTGAAAACAATATAACTTTACCTTTCCATCTGAATTTTCACCATCATCAAAATTATTATTTTTATTATCACTCACAAATAAAACAGCAAACAATAACAAAAACAAGTTCCATTACAACTTATGACCTTCTTTCATTTAAATGATATTTCTATCATTTTTCTTTTCAAATGAAAATTTCTTTTTATTACTTACATCTATCCCAGAAAGATTTCTCTGCACTTTCCTGAACACCTTTGTTGCTCTCCTTGAGTTTGAACTGAAATACAAAAATAATACAAATACAAAATAATTCCTTTGCCGAGAGGGATCGTCAATAATTTGAAATGAAATATTAAACAGTATTAGTTCCTCTAATAATAATAGCAATTATAACAATAATTTTAATAAGGGACATCTATAGTGTGCCTCTAAAGGTCGTCTGATGTGATTAGAAACCGACAGGGGTTGGAATTTTGCCGGGGCAGGGGTTGCCTAAAATATGTAAAGAGGTCAAAAGCATTGAAATTTTAGGTAAAGAAAATTAAATATAATTTTAATTGAGATTAATTTAATTATAAGGAATAACCAACATTCATTTAATTAATAATTATATGCATTTTTTTCAGAAAAAAATTTACGAAAATTAAAGTTTTTGTTCAATTAAAGTTTGTAAAAACTACGAAAATTTTGAAAAATATTTTTCTTATACATTAAAGGGATTCAACAGTTAAAGTTTGAAAAAATGTAAATTATAAAATTATCACTATGCTCTGTTAATGAACTTTTCACTCCCCCAAATTCTAAATCTTATGATGTAAATGTTCAAGAAGATTCTGATAGTGAATAGGGATTCATTTTGACCCACCCATTATGTAACCAAGGAATAATGGAAATAAAATTTTAATTTCTTATATTTTCTTTGATTTAATTCTTCATTAATAAACATCCGGCAGGAAAACCTCGATTTTCCCTGATTACTAGCCGGAGCCTGAGCCGTGGCCTTTGTAGAGGCCCATGTCGGTCCATAGATTTAATCGACCAAGACATACAGGTGAGTACATACATGTTTTCAAGGCTTCTTATGTATAAAAAGTGCTCTGAGATGGATGCAAAGGTGGAAGTACGCTAAGCTCAAGCTTTCTCATGCGAGATATAAAATTTTTCATGAAGGTGTCGAAGTTCTACTTGTTCTGAGGATGGAAGTAAAGTGGTCAACAGGACACAAAAGCCTGAAGCGGTGCATACCCTGAATCATTGGGGATACAAAGCAGACTGAGAAGAACCATAGCAAGCAAATGAAACCTTCCTAGTTGTCAAATCAGATTTTAGGATCCTGTGGAACCGCTCCACAAGACCACTGGACTTAGGATGGTAGGCAGAAGTTCGAAGTTTCCTGAAAACCATTTAAGTGATAATGTAAAGTAGCACCTCAAATCTGGAGATCCACTGTAAGAAAGTGTGCGAAACGAACTTCGCTGAAATGCCTGTACGGATATAAAGGGCAGAAACGAATGGTTTATGGTCCGTGAACAAAGTGACATCACAAACCTCGAGGAAAGGTTTAAAGTGTACCACAGATAAATAGGTAGCAAGAAGTTCGCCATCGAGAGTCGAGTATATGTGCTGAGGTTCAGTAGATTTTTACTGAAGAAATCGATAGGTACCGGAAAACCGTTCACCATCTGATGCAGGGCGGCTCCTATAGTGAATAATGATGCGTCAGTAACCATCTGGAAGTGAGCTACGTCAGGATGGACAAATGGAGGGCAGAAGAGGACGAGATTGTGCCTTTAATGTTTTCAAGTTACGAAGAGCTTCGTCAATTCAGGGAACGGAAGAAGACTTGGTAGGACAAGCCTAAATAAGGTCTGTAAGAGGACAGACCATGTGAGCAAAGATAGTGATAAGCCTGCGATAAAATCCGGCCGTGCCCAAAAATCGACGAAGGCAAGCATAATCAGTAGAACGGGGATACAAACAGATTTCAATTTGCTTAGCAGCAGGAGTAAAAAAGACCCGCCAATGAAACGTTGAAGCCAATATAATCCAAGGACGATGGAAGAAGAGGAACTTTTCAAGATACAAGAGTAATGGAAGACTTGACGAAGGTAAGAAGCGTGTTCCTCCTCAAAAGAAGAGAAAATGAGGTCATCCATGTAAATAAGGACTAAATGAACATATGAAAAATAGAGTCCATGAATCTCTAAATCGTTCTAACTAGCATTACGAAAACCAAATGGCATAAAAAGAAAGTAGAAAAGAGCGAAAGAAATAATGACGACGGTTTTGTTAACGTCATTCAGATGGATAAGTATTTGATTGTAGGCCATCAATATATCCACTTTACTAAAGACAGATTCACCATGCAGTTTGGTGGAAATGCTGTGAATCAGAGGTAAGAGATAACGGTCTGGCCTTGTGACAGCTTTAAGAAGTCTAAAATCATCACAAGATCTCCATTGACCTGGTTCCTTTTTGGAGGGATGTGAAAGTGAGAGGCCCACTATTACTTAGAGGGACGGATAATAGTAGCTTTTAAAAAAGTCGAGAATTCATGCTTAGAGATGCCAAGCTTGTCATCTACGAGGTGCCTCACTCAGACAAAAAACAGGTACGGCATCTCCGGTTTCGAGCCTATGAAACACCTGAGAAGAAGAGCTGAAGCTGTATAAAGGATTAAGAGGTGATGTCAGGTTAGGAACGACACGTAACAGTTGTTCTACCACAGAAGAAAAGACACAGAGGTATGGCAAAGAATTGGAGAGGAAACATCACAAGAAACAAAATTGAAACGAAGGTCAGTTTTATGGTCTAAGAGAGTGAAATTCCCACAGTAGACCGTAGTGGTGGAAGAGGTCCATACCCAGCATTGGTTGAATTATCTCAGCCACCAAAAAGGTATAATAAAATCACGCTTAAATTTAGGCAGACCAAGAGTAGTGATAAGTTCTCTGTAACAAGGGATAGAGGAACCATTAGCTACGGATGCATGAACAGCGGACAGATTTTAGGGGTATCCATGCTTTAAAGCAAAAGAGCAACGCTGACGGAAGCGAAAGTGTCATACAAAAAGTCTACCTTAGTATGGTCAAACTCATGGTCCCCAAAATATGGTGAGAAGAATTTGTTTTAGTGTGTTTTCGAAGTTGGTGGTTGATTCAAATGAAATACAATGAATAAATATAAAGCTTACCTTATTACGAAGTCACACAAATGAAAAAACGATGTGATTGTTGAAAACGAATAAGTAAAGAATGTATTAAAATGTAATAACATATATAATATATATTCTTAAATACGTTCCCCATTTCTAACAAAGTTGCAATTCAAAGATTAAATGACGTCCCTAACCAAAATGAACAACCCTCGCAGATAAAACACAATGACTGATGAAACGAAATTTATGAAAGGCATAATATCTAAGAAAGCATTTTCACAATTGATTTCAGCTTTTTTAAAAACGGAAAGGGCTATGACGAATGTTTCCACAAACAGAGGAAGAGGAACTTTAATTACAAAGGAGAAACTCTCTCATAAGATTTTAACTCAAGTGACAATGTTGATGTACTAAGCGTCTTTAAATATATATATATATATATATATATATATATATATATATATATATATATATATATATATATATATATATATATATATATATATATATATATATATATTAGTATATATATATATATATATATATATATATATATATATATATATATATATATATATATATATATATATATATAATATATATATATATATATATATATATATAACCGTTTCCTCCACTGTTTTTTTACGTACCGTTTCCATGCACTTTTGCAAGCAATCCTGGTATCTCCGATTCTCGTTTTCTTTGAAAAAATTAATAATTACACTATTAATTATAATAATCATAATAACAATACTAAATTATTTGAATACAAAAATATAATTAGAATATTAATAGTGATGATGAATAATAGTAGTAATAATAATATAATAATAATAATAATAATAATAATAATAGTTTTAATAATAAAGGATTAAAAAAAAAAACTGAAACTAATAAAAAGAAAAAAATATTAAATTTTTAAAAATTTAATAATTATTGAATTAATAACAATAACAAACAAATGATAGTAATCAATAATGTTAAATCCAATAATAGTAATATATAATATTAATATAATAATAATAATAATAATAATAATAATAATAATAATAATAATAATAATAATAATAATAATAATAATAATAATAATAATGAATAATAATAATAATAATAATAATAATAATAATAATAATAATAATAATAATAATAAATATATAATAATAATAATGATAATAATAATACAAACAATAACAACATTAATAAAAAAAATAAAAATCATGAAAATTTTAATAAACATTTATGATAAATAAGTAATAATAATTTATAGAAACACACAGAACAAAAAAACCAAAAAAAATATATATATATATATATAATATATATATATATATATATATATATATATATAATATATATATCGATATATAATATATATATATATATATCTGTAAATCTCTTCCTTCTCTTATTATTCTGATTCTTCTGTATAACACTCAACTGGAAAGGCTAATCTCTTCGGCCTCCTCTTCTCCTCTACTTGAACCTTGGTCAACTCTTTCAATCATTCTCTCAATACTTCCCCTCTCAGATGTTCCATGAAGTCAAGCGGCTTGGAAGGCATTTCTACCGGAGTTTTAAAAGAGTGTGCTTCTGAGCTGGCATCGTCAGTCGTTCAATTTTTCTCTCTATGCCAAAATTCTAATATTTTCCCTCAGTATTCGAAACGCGCAGTGGTCCATCCTATATCGACGAAAGGTGCAGCTTTTATCCTTTCAACTATCGCCCTATAGCTCTCACTTGTATTCTGTCTAAGATCTTTGGAACCTTTTTAATCTCTCACTTCTTGGATCATCTGGAATTTCATTCCCTTCTTTCTGATCGTCAGTATCCCTTTCGACGTTCGAGGTCTACTGGTCGTATGCTATTCTATTTCACAAATTTATGGTCTTCTGGCCTGAAGGACCATTGGAAGGTTTGTGTGGTGGCGCTTATCATATCTAAAGCATTTGGCCAGGTATGAAAATTCTTTACTATTTTGCAAACTCCCCACCTTTGGGTTTCCTCCTTCGCTTTGCTTACTTATGTGTAGCTTTCTTTCTAATCGTTCCATAACGGCTGTTGTTGATGGAGCGATTCATTCTTTCTTTTCTGTCAATAGTGGAGTTCCTCAGGGTTCTGTCTTCTCTCCTACTCTATCCCTACTTTCATTAATGATCTTCTCAGCTACTCCTTTAACCTTATTTATTCATATGCCGATGACTAGACCCTCTATTCTTCTACTCATTTCTAATCTGCTCCCTACTTTGCATCTAGAGTTGCTTCTTGTCTTCAACTTTCCGATTCCATTCTTGCTGATCAGGATAGAATTTTCCAATGGGACCGTTTTAACCTTGTGAAATTCAACTCTATAAAACCAATGCTCTAAAATCTCCCTCTCAAGACATCTCCAACTTTTCAATTTCTTTCGATGATTCTCTCGTCAATCCTGTTTACAATATAAACATTCTCGGCCTTCACATAAACAAAACAATGTCTTGAAAACCTCATTTCACAATAGTTGCTAATGCTGCCTTAAAGATGCTGGGAGTTCTGCTTAGACTGTGAAATTTTTCTCTTCTTCTCAGTTACTTCAATTGTCATTAGCCCTTGTATGGGGTACTGCTCTCATATCTGGGGTGGCTCAAGTTTTACCCGTGTTCTGGAAAGTTTCGAGTGAAAGCCTAAAAGACTTATAAACTGTTCCGTTCTACATGATTCTCTTGACTCTTTATCTTTGCGATGTGATGTTGGTGCCTTCGCTTCTATAGGTACTACAGCAGCAAATGCTCGAAGGAGCTGTGCACTCGTATACTTTCACCTTTACGGTGTCCTTCTAGCACAAGGGGTAGATTATCTGCACATAAATTTTGTGTAGACATAGGTAGCACCAGGTTTAACGGCTGTAATGCCTCCTTCTTTCCAGCTATCTCTGTTCTGTAGAACTCTCTAGCGTGTTCTGTGCTTCCCACCAAATATGAACTCAAATTCTTCACAGCCCACCTCTTTGCCTACCTAAAAATTTTGGTTAGGGGAGACTTATAAATTTATATTAAAAAAATTTTTTTTTGTTCTTAGTGTTTTGTTTCTCTAACATCCACCTGCCTTGAATAGGGATTTGCCCGTAAGCGGTAGTG
>SEYY01017974.1:7500-10685 GCA_009176605.1 Armadillidium nasatum
TTTTGCATATTAAATTTACGATATATTGATATATATAATTTCAATTTATAATTTATATATTGGCTTCCTTGCGTGTTTATTATATTTAATTTTAAATATTATTATATATATATATATATATATAATATATATATATATATATATATAATATATATATATATATATATATATATATATATATATATATATATATATATATTATATATAATATATATATATTATATTATATTTTGTATTTAATCTTTATATATTGATCTAATTGCTTCATTTTGAATTTGGGATAAGTGGGAAAAATGTCACAGTAAATTTTCCATGCGCTTCACCGATTTATTTTGTAATAAGAAAATAACTGAAAAAAAAAATTTGTTGTGACATATTTGACACTTGTCCCAACGATTCGTTAGGACAATTTTTTTTTTTTGCACCGTCTTTTTCTTCACAAATTTCTGTTACTCACATTGAGCATTATTTTATTATAAAATACAGTTTATTGAAGAACTTTGAAGTACTTGGATCTCAGGTGATTGAGACCCCCTTCGAAAGCCGTACTCTGTTCACTCTTGCTATTTTAGGTTCTCATGTTCGCTACGGTTAGTTTTTCAGAAATTTCCAAGGGGAGCTCTCAGTATCTCGAACTGTATTATGGATTAGGTTATCTTGACAATCTACGACTAGGTCCATCTGTTTCGTTTAATCCTATATCCTAATTCAATGATTATCCTAGATACCTTGACCAATCATTTAAGGTCCAAAATGGAACATATTCCATCTTATTATCCTTTCCATAAAATTATTTTGGGTGATTTCAATGTTCGTTATATGATCATTGGTTTTGCTTTTGTTCTCAAGATGTGGCAGGGTAGGTTTACTTCCATTTCTCTATTTATATAATAACCTCGTGCAGTTGGTTCAATTTCCTGTTCGTATTAATGATGGTCACGGAGATGAACAAAATATACTAGACTTTTCCTTATTTAGGTACTTTACGGTATTTATATACTGTTAAACTCTTTCTTATGCTGAATTAGTCATTCTGTTCTATGTGTTCAAATCTTTTGTATAGGAAAGTTCCGAGCCTTTCGAGTGGAAAGATTTTTGGTATTGAACTACTGTTAATGGGTTTGACTTCTACTCGTAACTTTTTGATTTCACTTTAAAATGAATACTGTTTCGAAGAGAGAGCTCCCTTGGAGTGAATAAAATTCTTAAACAAAGGTGATTCGCTCTGGCGTGGAGCAATAAATTCTATTTTCTTTCCCTTCGACTAAAACTTACAAAACCCTTGATTTAATTCTGTTGTCCTCGAACTACATTAGTTGCAAGGACCTTGGGACCTTGCCATCAGAAATTATCTTCATTTTCCAAACACTAGAAAAAACATGCATCGTAAATCAATTTCACAGTAACAATAATATCCCATTCCTATGAAGAAGATGGAAGAAATACTTTTAGCTCTTCTTTCTCACGCTCTTTCTCGCACTCTGAGACAAATGTTTACTGAATTTTTTTTCTTCTTCATTCCAATTTTGTGCACCAACAGATGCTTTTAAAGTTATTCTCTCAGACCTTTATTCCTTAATTGCATTATTAGATGAATCAAGCTATATATATATAATATATATATATATATATAATATAATATATATATATATATATATAATGTTATGTCTCCTCTGGTGGGCAAAGGTCAAAGGCCTACTAATTTCCACCAGAGTTGTAATACCGGAGCCTGGTCGTTAAACGCCAACATGTCTCGATACACGGAGCTTAAAAGTGTACAAGTCAAAAGAAGTTGGAAAAATAGAGGAAGGAAGTGTGTTCCACTTTATCAGTAGAGTTCACGTAAGATTGAGCATAGCAGTTAAATCTAGGGGCAGAGAGTTGGACAGAGAAGGGAAAAAGAGTTTTTGGTGTTGTGGGGATAGATTTGGCAGGAATTCCTGGAGTATGAAGACGACGTAGTCCCTTAAGGCATCATTCTGCGCGATAGCACGAGAACGAGTTAAACCAAGATTTGTTAGGTAGAAAGGGAAGAAGATGGAATGTACGTTCCAAGAAGAGAATCACCTCGGTAATGCCTTTCACACTGAGAGACCCTCCTGAAAGCATATCATCCACGAGAAATCAAAGAAGTACGACATCAAGTCCGACCAACTTGAGGCTCTGAAATGCCAAACTTTTCCTCGCACTAACAGGGGGTCTTTTTTGAGGAAAACTTGAAAAATAGAAGATGATACAAAGATAAGGTGATCAGATGAGACCAGAAGTGGACAGAGTTTGACAGTATAAGGAGAAGGATTAGGAGTTTGAAAAATGTGTAGAATACGATCAGGCGATCAGGAATACGAGTAGGGAGCTGCACCAACTGCTCCATATCGTTTTGAATAGCGAACTGGAAGGAAAGTTCACTCACCGCATCATGAGAGCTAAAAAAGAGTCACTGACGGTAGTGAACATTGAAATTATCTAATATATGATGATTTCAGAGATATGAGAAGAAGAAAAGATGTGCTCTATTTTGGAGTTTAGATAGTCGAAGAATTTAGGATAGTCAGTAGAATTAGTAGATAAATAAATAGAACAAATGAATTTAGTCGTAGAATGGCAAGAGAGCTTATGCTTCAAGGTGGAAAATTAGGAAGACTTCAAGCTAGAGGCACGAGAAGAAACAGCATCGTTCTGCAAGTATGAACAACAACCGCCTTTAACTGAAAATTAAAGATAAAGACAGTATGAGGAAACAAAGTAGGGTTTGCTGTCAGAACGCCCAAGCACCTGAGTTTCGGTCAAAAACAAAACGTGAGATCTAGAAGAAGAGAGGTGATGCTCAACAAAGTGAAAATTTGATTGAATATTGCGAATGTTGCAGAAATTAATGTAAAAAATAGACCGTGCATCTGGGCAAGCCTTCTGCAAAATCCTGGTGGCGCCAAAACTATCACCGGAAGCCACCAACTCCCAAGTGGCGATGCGGAAAGGGTGGATGATGGACTAATATTGGAAGCCGCCAGTCTGGACTTCTCCGAGGCTAATGTTCTAGACTCCATAATTATTATTTTATTATTTTTTAAAAGGATGGGTTTCTGTACTAGTATTTTTTTGTGTGAAAGTAGAACTTACTCCTTGTAGAAGAATGTGGAGATGAGCGCAAAAGGGTGCCTACCATTGGGCACTGGAGTGAGTTG
>SEYY01017976.1:0-13693 GCA_009176605.1 Armadillidium nasatum
CCTTGAGTAACACTATTAATAGATTAAAAGGAAGAATGGTGGCCGTCTACAACAGCTGCTATAGAACGACCGGAAAGGAAATCAGAGTCAGAAGGATAGATTCAGAAAGAGGGAAGTTTAGAAATTAAAGCTTTGTGTCAGACTCTATCGAAGGTTTTCGATATGTCCAGCACGGCAGCAAAAGATTCACCAAAATGCAGAAGAGAGGAGGATCAAGACTCAGAGAGTAGGGAAAGATGATCACAAGTAGAGCGTTTCTTGCGATAGAATCGAAAACTTTAGAAAGAACGGATGTTAAAGAAATAGGACTGTAGTTGGTGGGTTGAGAATGGTCCTCTTCTTCGGCACAGGCTGAATGAGCGCACGTTTCCAGCAAGAAGGGAATATAGAGGTTGAAAAACAGAAACGAAATAGTTTACCAAGGCAGGGTGCAAGCTCAGAAGTACAAGTTTTGAGAACCACATGAGGGATACAATTAGGATCGTACGCCTTCTTAGTATGAAGCTCAGAGAAAGCAGAAATGATGTTCTTAGAAGAAATTATAATTTTAGGCAGAAATGAAGTGGAGGGGGTTGAAGGATGAGGAATAGTTCCGGAATCGTCTAAATTTGAATTAGAGGCAAAGGTTTGACATAGAGTTCAGCTTTAGAAGAAGGTAATACAGCAGTAGTTCTGTGGGAAGATACTAGAGGAGGGAAAGAGGAAGAAGCAAAGTTACAGTTGAAATTTTTTTTCAAAATGCCAGAAAGAGCGTGAGGAAGAGGAACCAGAAAGATTATTACATTTTCTACGGCGAAAGGAATTTTTGGTGTAGGCCAGAGGCTTACTAAAATTTTCTTTAGAGTTAGGAGGAAAGTCGGGAACCTGGTCAAATTAAAGCCCGACATGACCTGATACACGTCGTTTGAAGGTGTAAGTCATAATAAATTTGGAAAATAGATGAAGGGAGTGTGTTCTTGACTTTACCAGTAGAGTATATGTAAGATTGAGCATAGCGGTTAAGTCTGGGGTCGAAGAGTTGAATAGAGAAAGGAGGAGACTGTATAGAAAGACGAGTCGCACGAGCCCTTCTCAATGGACGAGGTATGCGACACGAGAATTCAGAAGAGCAGTGTCCATTGTAATATTGATAATATAAAGAGAGTGACGCAATAATTCGACGGGCAGAAAGAGACTGTAGAGAATTGCCAAAGAGCAGAAGACTAAGAGTCAGAGAGACGGGAAAGATCACCAGTAGAACTTTTCTTACGAAAGCCATACTGGTGATCAGAGATAAGATTATAAGTATTGAGATGTTTCCAAATCTTCCTGTTAAAGATAGATTCGAAAACTTTAGAGAGAACGGAGGTTAAAGATATAGGACGATAGTTGGAGGGTTGAGAGGGATCCCCCTTCTTCGGGACAGGCTTAATGAGCACACGTTTCCAGCAAGAATGGAAGGTGGAAGTAGAAAGACATAGACGAAATAGTTTACCAAGGCAGGGTGCAAGCTCGGAAGCACAAATTTTGAGAACCACAGAAGGAATACCATCAGGACCGTACGCATTCTTAGTGTTAAGCTCAGAGATAACAGAAATGACGTCTTTAGAAGAAAATACAATTTTAAGCATAAATAGGTTTGAGGGGGTTGAAAGAGTAGGAACAGTTACGGAATCGTCTAAGGTTGAATTAGAGGCAAAAGTCTGAGCGAAGAGTTCAGCTTTAAAGGAAGGCAAAACGGCAGTTGTACCGTCAGAAGATACTAATAAAGGAGGGAAAAAGGAAGAAACAAATTTAGAGTTGACATTGTTTTGAAAAATGCCAGAAAGGGAATGAAGAAGTAGAACCAGAAAGACTGTTAATTTTAAACGGAGGAATGAGTTTTTAGTGTTACGGAGAATAGATTTTGCACGATTCCAGGATGAAATATCAGTTGCATGAGTTTGAAGACGGCGGTAATCCCTGATGGCAGCATCCCTGCGGAGGACAGCATGAGAACAAGCAGAGTTAAACCAAGGTTTGTTAGGTCTAGTAGAAGGGAAAGAATATGGAACGTACGCCTCCATGCCAGAGAGAATCATCTCGGTTATGTGCTCTGCACACTCAGAGGGATCCCTCCCACGGAAACAGTAATTATTTCATGGAAAATCAGAAAAGTGCTACCGCACGTCAGACCAGTTGGTGGCACTGAAATGCCAGAAACGTCTCCTCGCCGAAGGTGGGGGCCGTTCTTGCGGCGAAGTCTCGAAGAGACAGGACAAGACACTGAGATAAGAAGGTGATCGGATGAAAGAGTTTGACAGTGCAAGGAGAAGGATAAGAAATACGGAAAAGATAAATTATGCTGGGTTCATCACAAAGACGGTCAGGAATACGGATAGGGAGATGCACCAACTACTCAAGGTTTTATGAATAGAAAATTGGAAGGTGAGTTCACCAGCTGCATCATGAGAACTAGATGAAAGCCATTGGCGGTGGTGAATATATATATATATATATATATATATATATATATAATATATATATATATATATATATATATATATATATATAATATATATATATATATATATATATATATCTTTTTTTTTTTTTTTACCTTCTCACCCCCTGACCACCCCATGTTGAGGCGGCCACACTTCGCTAATGAAGCTTCCTGCCGCAGTCGGTCTCGTCCAGAGATCCTTCAAAGAAGTGATGCCCCAGAAGAGTTTGGGGCGAGAGTTGGAAGGACAGCGTAATAGAAAGTGTTTCACGGTCTCCGGGGCCATTCCGCATCTAGTACAGGTGGGAGATGCTGCCTGGTTTATTTTGAATTCGTGTTTGTAATGTTGTAGGTTTGGGTGGTGCCCGCATCTCAATCTTGCAAGTGAGGTTTGTAAGTGTCTTGGGAGGTTGTTGAAGTCGGGGTTTATTTCGGGGGTCTGTTAAGGATGTTGTTTGGAGGTCTGTTGATCATGTAAGTTGAGTGTGTATATGTTTGGTTGTTGTGGTATTGGGGGGAGGAGGGGGGATGTGATTTAGGATCTGTTTGTAAAAGGCGCCGGTGGACGATGGAGGCTGTGTTAGTCTTTGTGGGGTAGGTTGGAGGAGAGTATAGTGACATGGGTGTGTGGGTAGGCGTGTTTTTGCGTAAAATTGGGTGCCTATCATTTCGAGGTGCTTCCTTATGGGTAGTATCTTGGTTTCGTTGTGTAGGTGTTGTTGAGGGGTTGTGCGTGTGCAGCCGGTGATGGTGCGAAGGGCTTTATTTTGCGTTATTTGGAGTGTCGTTAAGTTTTGGTTGGAGAGCAGAGGGTGCCAGACAGGGAAGGCGTAGTTAATGGTGGGGCGTATAAATTGTTTGTAGATTGCAATTGAGGTTTGTATGTTGTTGTGTATGTCTGATATTATATATATATATATATATATATATATATATATATATATATATATATATATATATATATATATATATATATATATATATATATATATATATATATTTCCTTCGATAAGGAAATGCTAAAGTAGTTAAATACAACGTGTATAGTTGTGCCAAACATTCAATAGTTGAGGTAGTGAGTTAACTAATCGGGAGTTAGGTTAGTCCTGAAGGTGATGGTGTTTGGAGGTAGATGAATGAAGTACACAAATTCCTTTCTGAGTGTCAATGGCATTATGTGTGTTTTCACTTCAAGGCTCCTTTGAGTAAGGAACACAAGGCACTTTGTAATAACGCCCTCATTCTGGATCGGGTCAAAGAGACGGAGGAAAGTTGGGGATTTTGTCCACATGCTGAATAGCAGTAGTCTAGTTTGGCAAGAATAAAATTGGTAAGGATTTTCCTGTTAGCTCCCCACATCATTGAAGTGAGATGATGCAGTAAGTTCAGTGAGCGAGGCCCAGTCGACCTTTAGGTGACGGATTTGTCAGAGATAAGTGAGAGTCTCATTCAAAATTCGACTAAAAAATTTCACTTCATGTTTGGTTTGAAATGGTGGGCCATAAATGGCGAAGTAGGAGGTGGGAGATCTAGCATTTCTCCTTCACTTCTTCCTAGAAATATAAAGGCACCCGTCTTAGTTTTAAAATCCACTTGGTGATTTCGTGTATGGCTTTTTAAAGGTGTTCCTTCATGCATGGGGATACTTGGTATAATCTTGATCCATGATCTAGGTTTTATCATGAATGTCCATAGAAAGAGAATATCTGACAGATGGAGTTGTGGAAACTTGTCGTTAAAGCCCATCGCACAGAAGGTTATTAGTGCGCCGACCAGCTGGACCTTCACCTAGTATGAAGAGTAAGGAGAAGATAATTCTACAGCAAACTCGAATGGATCGATGAGATATGAGGGATTGGATAAAGAAAGAGTTGGCCACTTAAACCTATGGAAAGAAGCTTAAGAAGAATTCAAATTTCCCAAACCTTTACAAGACCAAAAAATATAGTCAGGACTATTTTGTTGGTGAGAGGGCTTTGCGGATATCGTGATCCAGGGGAAGGAGCAGGGATATCGTAGAACGATGCTTCCGGAAACCAAAATGAAAATCGGAAAAGGTTTCAAGAGAATCAAGGAGTGTGAGAAGTCATGTAGGAACTATTTATTTCAACCATGTCACATAAATGAGTTGGTTGTTTATGAGGCGAGAGCTGGGGGAAATGAATCCTCCACCCAGAGTATGCAAAACAAACGGAACAGAAAATCCTGAGTAGAAGGACTGATGCGACGAATCTTGGTATAAGAGTTTTATCAGATCTACGACCCCAGTCTTTGCATGCCACCAGAGCTATAATTTATCAGAGTGAATAGGTGACTGAACTGGAGAACATACCCTGAAAGCGTAGAGATATTTGGTGGTTGCGATGAAGATAGGAGAGTTTGAAACGTTTTTGTGAAGCTAAGATATTGGAATAGCATCTGCAACAATTTAATCTAGGCCAAGTGCCGAGATTATATTGTTGATGGTCGGGTCAAGCTGGATAACCGGGCTAAGGGAATCATTGTGGCGACGCGATATCTTGTGAATCATCTTCTAGATCGATTGAGTTGGCAGTGGCAACTTATCTACGAAAATACGGTTTCCTGTTTTGCGATTTTTGCGAGATGATCTTGCTGCTGCCAAGCAAAGTTGATAAAGTTGGAAGTGTACGAAAAGTTGGAGTTCGTTTATACATTTTGTACAGCTTCTTCTTTTCTCTAGTGACCTGGGAGCACTGAGAGGACCACTAAGCAAAAGCAGGCCTCTTACTTGCTATAGAACATGGGGTGTAGGTTTATGCTGCAGAAAGAAGTTGAGTGCTTGTTAAAAGAGAAAGCATCAGTTATGGGTTAGAACCTTTCTTTTTAAGAACGTTAGCAAGTCTGCGCAATCATTTGGTGGACTTGAGTATGGCTCTGATACTGAATCATTTTCAAATGCTTAAAGCTGATGAGAGAGTGGTCGCTGCCACAGAGGTCGTCTTAGCGTGACCTGGGCAGTCGGTCTAGAATGGAGGGAGAGCAGAAGAAAATATCGACGAATCGAATAAGGAAGTGTTCGTGTCTAAAAGTTCAGTAGTAGGAATTCCCATCTTGAGGCAACCCATATAAAAGTGATCCAAAAGCTCCACAAGAGAGTCAGGGGAGACAAAGTCATCACCTAAAAGGGGGTGATGAAGATTAAAATCTTCCAAAAGCACAATTGGTGGGAAGTTGCAGGATATGGGTCTGTGGGTCCGTCTTGAAATACGTACAGTTGGGAGTCAAATATAAGAAACAGATTGTAAGTTTCTGGAGAAGATGAATCCTTGTTGCTACAGCACGGAGGTGTTTGGAGGAGAATCAGAGAATGTTGAATGGTCATCTGAATGGGGATAGCTGCTCCAAGTCTATCTCAAATTCCACTGTTTGGATTTCAAGGGAGCGCTATTCGCAGAAGGATAAAAGGAAAACCAACAGAAGTTGAACTCCATGCATGCAAATACACCGTGGTTGGAAGTCTCTAATAAGTTACCCCAACAATTCAAAATTCGGATAGTAGCTCCTACAGTTCCACTGCACAAAGATTTCGGAACAAATGGGAATCGGCTAGTAATTAATGTTTCTATACGGTTGAAGTAGTGAATGGGTAAAAGAATCAGGGTCTCAAGGCCCTCTCGAATTAAATCAATACATCGCAGCGTCAAGGAAGATCATAAAGAAATGTTTTGGTTGGTAGCCAGAGGTGTCGTCTGATGTATCCGTAGGGTCCCTCGTTGAATATGTGAATTAGGTTGTTTTCTATTTTGTTCTCGATCGTAGGAGAAACACACTTGGCTGGCCAAGCAGAGGACGAAGGATGGGTGTAGGAGTCACCTCAACGTATCAATCTAAAATGAGGCAAATCATCAGAAGACTTGGCAGCTTATGTAGACGTGGGGAACGACTGTAGTTCTTCTCTACGTGTAGGTTGTACTTGGGGGGAGTCCACACCATGATCCCTCCCAGTTCCATCAGATGCACTGGTTGAAGTAACAAAATGAAATTGTTTTGCAATGATAAGCCGCTAGAAGCCATAAGGGCGCTAAAGAGATGAGATTAGAGAATGAAGAAGGAAGGGTTCGGTTAATAGAATTCTGGCTAGGGAAGGATAGGGCTTGCAATTCATCGCCCAAAATGAAACTGATTGTAATACTCCAGGACAAGTCTCGGAAGTTGATAGATTAACAACGAAAAGACCTCAGAAACTATTTTGGACTAGAAATTAGAATAGTGCTTCTTTCGAAGTTTGATGTTCAACATTGAATATTTAAACGTATAGTGGTAAAGAGGAGGAGATTCTGGAGATTATAAAGAAGAGAAGAATTGACGTGATGGGAATGACGGAGATGCCTATGAGAGGAGAGGAGAGGAGATTTGGGAGAATATGTGTTGATGTATAAAGGGGTGGAGGAAGGTTTTAAGAAACACGGAGTGTGATTTATATTAGGACCAAGGATGGCGCCATACCTACAAAGTACGAAAGCCGCACATAAAAGACTGGCAAGGTGCATCTTTAAAATCAAATGAAGGAGGTACCATTTTTACCAAGTGACGCACCACAGCAAAGATATTCAGAGGAGGAAAAGAGACAATTCATAGGAATGTTGGAGGAGAGGGTGGAAGGTGGTAGTAGAAGACAGGGGGAAACTGTGTTGTTGATGGGAAATTTCAAAGCAAGGATGGAAAGAAGAAAATAAGTGGAAAGAATGCTCGCACTATATGGTGAAGAGGTGAGAAATACGGAGGGGGCAGAAGCTGATGGATTTCTGCTTGAGAAGAGTGAATATAATGAATGGCTTATTTCAACAGAAAGATTCACACAGGTTCACCAGATACAGGTGGAATAGCAACAGATGAACTCGATCAAAGATACATTATAAACTATATAATATCAACAGATAGCAAGATGAAGAATGTGAAGGTCATTCCATGAATCTCAATGGATTCGGACCATAGATTAGGAATAAGGATGGAGAGAATACAGAATAAAGAAAAGAGAAGTGTTTTTAAAGTAGAATTACTGAAAGAGAGTGGAAAGAAAAGAGAATCTATTGAAAAAAGATAAAGAGAATTTGAAACAAATATGGGAAGTTGGAAAGATAAGGAAAATTTAAGAAACAGTGAGAAGAGTAGCAAAGGAGACACTGGTTAGGAGATGGATGGGAGGAGCGAGGAAAAGGACACATGAAGTGGTGGGGAGGAGATGATGTAAGCAATAATAAGGAAAACAGTGATAATGAGAAGGTAGCTGAAAAACAGAACAGCACAAACGATGAAGTTGTGTGTAGAAGCTAGGAATGAAGCAGAGAAGGTGAAAAGAAGAGCAAAGGAGAACGCAGCTATGAGAGGCTGAAGAGATGACGGAGGATTTGGGAACAAGAAAGATCTTTAAATATATAGGGTTAAAGAGAAAAAGGAGGTAATATCAAGGATAAATAGGATGAAGTTTTGGTGAGACCAACGGATATAAACGGAAGATGGACTGAACACTTTAGAGAGAGCTGTTGAACGTGAATTACATGGAGGAGGAGGTGGGAGGAGAGTTGAAGGAGAGAGGAAGGCAGGATCACCAGAGAGGAGTTGGAGATGGCCTTGGGGGCAATGAAGAACGGTAAGGCACCAGGGGAGGGTGAAATACCCATATAACTCAAAAAAGAGGGAGGAGAGAAAATGAAAGAAGTAATTTTGAAAATTTTGAATAGATGTTGAAACGAGAGCGAAGTGCCAGAGGTCTGGAGAAACGCAATTGTGATTCCGATATATAAAGGAAAAGGAGATACTGGAGTCTGTAGCAATTATAAGGGACTACATTATGGGACCACTTGGAAAAAGCATACGAGGGGATATTGGAGAGAAAGATGAAAATGGGTGTGGATCCCAAATTGGGGAAAGAGCAAAAGCACGACGGATCTCTTGTTCGCTATGAAAATTACGTTGCAAAAGGTGTGGAAATTTAACAAAAGAGTACACATAGCATTTATAGATTTGAGAAAAGCCTTCGACTCGGGAGAGACTGGAGGGTGCTGGATAGGGAATAAGTGAGTAAAAACTAAGAAGGGCGGTAGAAAATTTTTATAAGAATAAAAAGTGCAATATAAGAACAGAATATGAGAATAAGGAATGGTTTGAGATTAAAACTGGTGAGAAACAAGGAAGAGTGATTTCATCAATACTGTTTAAACCATATTTGGATGTGATAAGATAGGTGAAGGAGGATATACAAGACCTAAACCGTGACATCTTAGCATACGCAGATGATTTAGCATGTTGGAGTGAGGATGGGGATAAACTGAGAGATGTGATGATAAGTTTTGCGAATAGGCTCAGAGAAGCAGGTCTAAGTATGAATACAGAAAAGTCGGAGATCATGGAAGTAGGCAGAGAGGTGGGAGGAGAGGAGTTGAGGGTATTAATAGATGGAATTGAGATAAAGAAAGTGGAAAGATATAAGTATTTGGGGAGTATATTCTGAAGAGATGGAGGGAATAGGCAAGGAATCACAAATAGGATAGCTCAATACGGAGGAGCTGTAAGAGCAGTGTATCCCATACTGAAAGATAAACAAATGGGAGGAGAAGAGGTGAGGGTAATAAGAGATGGAATTGAGATAAAGAAAGTGGAAAGATGTAAGTATTTGGGGAGTATATTCTGAAGAGATGGAGGGAATAGGGAAGAAATCACAAATAGGATAGCTCAATACAGAGGAGCTGTAAGAGCAGTGTATCCCATACTGAAAGATAAACAAATCACTCTTTTCTTTGGAGGTGAAAAGAGTGGTTTTTGAGAGTGTTTTACCACCGCCGATCCTACTTTATGGAGTGGAGACATGGAGTATGACGGGAAGAGAGGAGAGTAGAAAACAGTCGGCGGAGATGTATGCATTAAGAAAGATAATAGAAAAAGACAAGGAGAGACAGATTGAGAAACGAAAGAATAAGATAGGTCAGTGTGAAGGCTATGCTGAATACAATGGACGCAGCCAGATTGAGGTGGTGGGAACACTTAGAGAGGATGCAAAAGGGAAGAGCGGTCAAGAGGAGGTGGGAATGGACGCCGGGAGGACCAAGACCGAGAGGAAGACCTTGGAAGAGATGGAAGGACTCGGTGGAAGAATCTTTGAGAAGACACAATGCCGTCTATGCAAGAACTGATGGAGGAGTGTTAAAAGACAGGAGGGAATGGAGAAGAGTGCCCACCCAGCTGACAGAGTCTTAGACCCTTCCTTAAATATTTTTTTTTTATATATTTAAAGTAAAAGCTCACATCTCACGGGCATTGCCCTATTCGAGGAGAGGAACTTTTCTAGGTAGTATATACCTAGGATCCCCAAGTGAGATCGAACCGGGCCTCAAGCACGTGAGTCAATCACTCTACCGTTTGAGATACGGTAGACGGCAACGCGGTTGTAATATTTAGGGATGGAGTGAAGTATCGGTATCGGTATCGGTAGTATCGGTATATTTTTGAGTATTGGTATTGGCATCGGCAATTACAGTATCGGTATCAGTAAAATTTTTGAAGATTAAAGTATCGGTATCGGTAGTAGTATCGGCATATTTTTAGGTATCGGTATCGGGGAATTTTTAAGTATCGGTATCGGTATCGCTCCATCCCTATATATATATATATATATATATATATATATATATATATATATATATATATATATATATATATATATATATATATATATATATTATTAGAATTACGTTTCGAGATTTTCATAAATTAAAAATGTGTTCGTTCTTTTTAAAATTTAATTCGTAAAAAACTTAAAGTTAAAATAAAGCCGTGGTCAGAGTCAATTGAGGTTTAAAACGCTCTTGCTTTGGTTAGAATTTTAGGTTTTAACGAAGTCGAATAAACAATTTTTTCAGTTCTTTCGCTGGTTATCTTTCAAGAAGTCAAATTAAAATTTCGTCCTGATTTGAGTTTGTTTAAAAAGTGTTGTGTTGAACTATTTTTGAACTGACTTTTGAACAATTCGAATTTGTCTTATTTATTATATATAGTGGATCGTCTTGATCTATCGATTGCATTGCGTTGGAAGGTAAAAATAGGTAGCTTTATCGTAGGTGCAACTCCGGAGGTGTATTTCGAGCTAGCTTTCTGCTTGAACCAAACAGCGTGGTAGGTTGATGGTTTGGCGATTTACTAATTAAGACAACTTAAACTACAACTACCCTGATTATCTGAATAAGAGGTAACGTTCTTATCTAGGCCGAAAAATTACGAAATTTTTCAAAACTTTCGTAGCATTAGGTTTTGACCGAGGTAAGAGTGTTTTGCTTTTTCTATTAATTTATATCTTATGATGACTCAGGGTACATAATTAACAACTAAAGTTCGTGCATTCTTTTCATAAAGTAAATTTTTTGTGAAAGGGGCAATTTCGAAAATTGCATATATTAGGGGTATTTAGCTCTAAGAGCCTAAATTATTCCACTATCTCATTTTATCCTTAATATATAAGTTGAAAAATTTCGTAATTTCTGTTGAAAATTTTGTTAATTGTTGAAAAATTTGCTAAATTCTTCCCGACAAGTTTCCCTTGTACTAGTTTAAAATCTAAGTCGTAAAGTTAACGTTTCTTAATTTTAGTAAAAATTAATTTGCATTTTTGTTTTGCATCTTTTTTTCATATTGAATTAAAATTAAGAGTAAATTCTTGCTTCTATCCTTTTAACTTCAAGTTGCATTCCCTTTTTTATCTTCATTTTCAATTTGAATTACAATTTCACTTGCAATTGCTGAATCGCAATTTGAATATAAAGCCAAGTATATTTTTTTTTTGCCATTAACTCGACCATTCGACAAGTGTGTGAAAACACAAAACTTTTAGAAAAATAAAACAGAATTTTGGTAAAAATTTTGTTGGGACATTTTGTTAAAAAGGAATTACATATTATTGGATCTTGCAAGCAGTAGGAGGTATATTCCTACTTGTTTTTGGTAATCGAATTTGGTAATGTGATCGAATTACGATCATCAAAAAAGAAAAATATATATATACATATATATATATGTATCAGTGTCGATATCGGAGTTTAAATTTTTTTTTTCTGTGATATTGCTTTTGCAATACAAGACTTTCATTACATAGTTGATGATAGTATCAACTAAAGACTAAAACTGATATTTTTTGCTATTACTGCCGATAGTATCAGTATCGGTATCGGCATTACACTACTGATATTTTGTCTGTTTGGGTTCAAATTTTCGTTGAACATTTCATTCGATATTTCGATATAATCGGAGTAAATTTGAATCCATCAGACGGCAACTGCAACTTGTGTTGCATCGATACATTTCAAGGAGGCGGTGTGCCGTTTTTCAAGTGATATTTTGTATTTTTTTTCATTTTTTCATAATTACTCTTGAAGAGGGGCACTACTGTCTCTTTACTGTACATATCGATTACCAATAATCGAACACTTAATCGATTAATCGAACCTTGATCGATTAATCGGATAATCGAAAATTGATCGGAACTTAGTCGATTGATCGGAACATAATCGATTAATCGGACCTTAATCGAAACATAACGATTAATCGGAATTTAATCGATTAATCATAAAATATTTTCAATTCTTTTGTAGGATCGATCAATTGATCGGTAGGTTCGGTCGATTTATCGGAGTCTTATCGGTTAATCGGAACATTTGTCGTTTGATTGGAGATTTTTCGAGCAAATTGGAAATATGGACATGGATTTGAGTGCTGTAGTATCTGCTTCCACCCTTCTAGAAGACCTTAAAGGGACTATTTCGATTGATTTTGGAACAGATAATGATAATTTGAATCCTGAAGAAAAGATAAAGATTCTGGACGCAGTTAAGAAGGTGATAGCTCCTTTGAAATTGTCCAGAGGAGTGGTCCGTCGAAAGGTGACCTTGCTTCTTAAGCCGATAGTGAATCCCCCTCCTGAGGGTACCGAACCAGCTATTGTGTCGTCCTTGCTGGAAGAGGTTACTCTTAGGTTGGAGGAGATTAGGCAACTAGATGGGGATATTGAAGCAAAGATATGCTCGTCTCAGCTTATGAAGTATGACAAAACTATCCTTAATGAGGAAATCATTGCTGCCTCCGAATACCATCTTCAGGTACAAAAGATTGTAAACAAGGTACGCCCTATAACACAAATTGAACCTCGACGTTCGTCTTCCTCTACACATTCGAATGAAGACGCAGTCTCTCGTGCGGAGCTGACACATATATTAAAAAAACATATCACCCAAACAGGAGATTAAGATACCAGCTCTTAAATGTAACTCATTCAAGGGAGAGAGTGATCGCTTCCACTTTCGTTTATTCATTCTCTCTTTTGAAAACACATTCGGATGTCGTACAGATATTTCTTCTGCAGCAAAGTTGCAGTATCTGAAAGCTCATTTGGGGGGCTTCGCATTGAGAGATATCGAACACTTGTCCAACGTAGATGAAAATTATCTTATTGCTTTAAAGATTCTAAAGGATCTTTATTTGGACAAACAGTTCATTATAGATTCTCTCTTCCATAAGATTGATTCGGCTGCTGTCTTGAGTGGAAGAAATCTGAATGAAGTTCGTGCTTTCATTTCAGAAGTTCGAGCTTACATTCATGAACTGAAAGAATTCGGACTTGACTTTCTCGAAGAAGACACACCTGGATGTAAACTCGTTAGCCACTTAGTAGTTGACAAGTTGCCCTCATTCATTTCTTCGAGAGTTGAAGATTGATACGAAGGAAGAATATCCTTCTATCAATATTATTTTTGATCGGTACCACCACATCCTAAAATCTTTGGAGAAATTCCAAATGAGAAACATCTCGTGTTCTTCAACTTCCTCTTCACGCAAGAATGAGAAGAGAAATTCTTCTAGAAAAGAAAAGAAATGATCATCTTTTAATGCTTCTACAAAAAGAAGCGAAAAGAGGGAAGCACCTTCGCAGCCATCCACCGATATGAATCGTCCTTCGAACACTGGCGGGAATCGCACCAGTGGCACTGCAACATCAGTGGATTGTAAGATATGTAGTGGCAACCACTACATGTCTTCTTGTACTACATATGCTTCTCCTTTAGAAAGAAGAGAGAGATGTATTGAATTGGGGATGTGTGGTAATTGCTCCAGTTTAAAACATAACTCTAGCAAGTGTCCCGCTAAGAGATTTGGATTGACACGACCTTGTGGCCTCTGTCGCAGTAGAGCCCACATTACAGCCTTATGTTCTGCTGGAGCAAAGTC
>SEYY01017977.1:2500-12658 GCA_009176605.1 Armadillidium nasatum
CCAATGGAAGAGAAGATATATTTTAGAGATGAACTCCAACAGGCTTATGATGCGGTGAGAGGAGAGAAGAAAATAATTATGGGGGATTTGAACGCTCATGTAGGAATACGTAGAGAAGGGGAGGAGACGGTTCTAGGAATGCATGGTATAGGAGAGAGAAACATCGAAGGTGAACATCTGATTGATTTTGCCATTAGAAACAATATGGCGATAATGAACACTTTCTTCAAACATGAAGAGAGCAAGAAATGGACGTGGTATAGATGGAGTACAGAGGAGCAGAGATACACGGAGAAATCAATGATTGATATGATGCTGACAAACGACAAGAGAATCTTCGAGGATGTGAAAAGTGTGCCCACAATATCCCTAGACTCGGACCATAGAATGGTACTGGGGAAATTGAGGTGGAATTTAGGAAATAAACCAAGAAGGAAAGTAAGAGAAAGATACTGTTTGGAGAAACTGAGAGAGGAGGGAGTTAGAGAAGAATTTAATGAAAGAATTACTCAGGAATATGAAAGAAGGTCAATAGAACAGGAAACTGTGGAAGAGAGCTGGGAAACCTTTAGGGAAGAAGTAGATCGAGTTGCAAGTGAAATAATGGGAAAAAAGAAAATCGGAGGAGGAAGAAAGAAGAGGACGGTATGGTGGAATGAGGAAGTTAGGAATGCCGTGAAACTCAAGAACAAAGAATATAGGTAATGGAAGAAAACAAGAACAGGGGAAAACAGAAGAGAATATGTGAGAGCGAGAAATCATGCAGAAGATGTGAAAAGAAGAAATAAAGATTCCACATGGATCAGAATAGGAAGAGAATTGAAGGAAGATATGCAGGGCACAAGAAAACTTGTATATAGGAATGGCCAAGAACATGAAAGCAAGTAAAGAACCAGAAACACATGTGGTTTTGAATAAAGAGGGAGAACCGCTTCTGGAGGAGACAGAGGTAGCGGAAAGATGGAGAGAGTATTTTGAGGAATTGCTGAATGTACAGGAAGAGGAGGAAGAGGTGGAAATAGTGGAGTCGCCCCTAGAGAATGACAAGGACTAGAGGAAACCAGATTGATTCAGTTAGAAGAGGTGAGAGAGGCAATTAAAATGTTAAGAAACGGGAAAAGTGCAGGATACGATGGACTCAGTAACGAGTTATTCAAGACAGGGGACGGAAATGACTAAGTGGTTAACATTGATATTCAACAAGGTATGAGAAGAAGGAAAAATACCAACAGAATGGAGGAAAGCAGTAATCTGCCCAATACATAAAAAGGGTGATAGAAGAGAATGTGGAAATTATAGAGGTATAGTGTTGTTAATAGGAGCGAGTAAGATATACGAAAGGATCTTGGAGAAAAGATTGAGGATGAAAGTTGAAGATAAAATTGGAAAATGGCAACACGGTTTTAGACCAGGTAAAAGCACGACAGACTTGATATTCCATATGAAGATGCTGACGGAGAAAAACATAGAATGGAACAAGAAAGCGTTTGTAACATTCATTGACTTAGAAAAAGCTTTCGATAGGATAAAAAGGGAAAGACTGTGGAGAGTATTAGAGGACCCAGCATACAACATACCTGAGAAATTATCAACAGCTATTAAGAGCATGTACGAAAAACCTGTAAATATGGTCAGAGGACGAGGAGTCGAGAAATGGTTTGGAGTGAAAACCGGGGTGAGGAAGGGCAGTGTATTGTCACCATTGCTTTTCGCACTGTACCTGGACAGCTGCCTCAAAAGAATATGCATAAGAGAGAATAGAGAAGACACACTGATATACGCGGATGATGCTGGCAGTGATAACATCAAGAACTGAGGATCTTCAGGAAGCTGTGAATAGGTGGAATGATGTGTTGAACTCTATGGGCATGAAAATAAACAGAGAGAAAACAGAAGTAATGGTAATAGCTAGGGAGAGAGAAGAGATAGTTGTGAACATAGAGGGGACTAGACTTAAGCAGGCGAGAAAATTTAAATATTTGGGTGTGGTGTTCGGCGAAGAGGGAAGACAGAGGACGAACTGAGGGAGAGAATAGGAAGATTCTCAAAGAATGTGGGAATGCTGTATCCGTTACTAAAGGAGAGAGGAATACCAACCGAAGTGAAAGGTACTAATTTATAAAACAATACTCAGACCGATATTGTTGTACGGTTCAGAATGTTGGGCAATGAATAGAGTGCATAAGAGCAGAATCGAGGCCGCGGAAATGAGAGTACTCAGGGTCATCAGGGGAGTATCACTGAGAGATAGGATGAGGAGTGAACTGGTGAGAGAGGAACTTGGGGTGGAATCAATTTTGGAATGCATAGAAAGAAACCAACTGAGATGGTTTGGTCACGTGAAGAGAATGGGGGAGGGAGAGAGGCTGAGAGAGATGCTGGAATGGAGACCAGAAGGAAGGAGACCGGCGGGAAGACCAAGGAAGAGATAGATGGAGGCGATAGAAGAAGCCATACAAAGAAGGAAGAAGACACTGGAAGAGGTGGAAGACAACGAATATTTGAGGACAGAAATGCGTGGAGAAGATTTTGGAGGAGTAGCACCCGACAGGCGCCAGCCTACCGGTTTGGACGGTGATGATGATGATGATGATGATGATGATGATGATGATATATATATATATATATATATATATATATATATATATATATATATATATATATATATATATATATATATATATATATATATATATATATATATATATATATATATATATATATATATATATATATATATATATATATATATATATATATATATATATATATATAGCGGTTCCGTAGCTCAGACGATCGAGCACTCGCTTCGCAAGCGAGAGGTCATGGGTTCGAGGCCTGGTCGGAGTGGAGAAATTTGGGGAGTTCTCTCTTGCGCTTAGCTCAGCCATTTATGTGTAATATGTACACCTGCGGAATGATCGCTGCAGATAGAATCAAAGTCGGCATCCGTGATAGACCTGGCCAGTCAGCGGATGTTTGCCGTCAGCCCGTGAAACCTTTGCTCCATCCTCGAATGAACCTACTGACAGGGCTCATAAACCTTCCTGGGGAGGGTTTTGATTTTGATTTGATAATATATATATATATATATATATATATATATATATATATATATATATATATATATATATATATATATATATATATATATATATATATATATATATATATATATATATATATATATATATATATATATATATATATATATATATATATATATATATATATATATATATATATATATATATATATATATATATATATATATATATATATATCATAAAGCGTTAGTCTTGGGAGAAATTGAAGAATGAAAATTTATGAGTAAAGATTATTCTCCATGTGGTTATGGTACCTTAACCTAATCATTAATGTACGGTCATTACCTTTTTTACTACTACTACTAATGCTACTTTACTGTAGTTCACTACTATAATAACAATTTACAAGAATATTGTAAAAAAAAAAAAAAAAAAAAAAAAGCAGTACCGAAATAATATTGACACTGTAATAAATAAAATACAAGGAATTCTATGGCAACCAAATTACTTCTGTTGATTTTTAATTAATAATAATAAAAATAATAAATTAATAATATTAAT
Source organism: Armadillidium nasatum (assembly GCA_009176605.1). Lineage (NCBI taxonomy): Eukaryota > Metazoa > Arthropoda > Malacostraca > Isopoda > Armadillidiidae > Armadillidium > Armadillidium nasatum. Next base: position 6,109 of record SEYY01017977.1, read on the forward strand.
ATAAATGATAATAGTAACAAATTTTGATGAAGAATACAATGAGAGTGAGAGATAATAAGCGACTGCAAAATGTATATTTATTTGGGTGTGTGTTTTAGAGAGAGAGGAAGAGCTTTGAGGTGATACAATAATAATAATAATAATAATAATAATAATAATAATAATAATAATAATAATAATAATAATAATAATAATAATAATGTAAGTAATAATAAAAGTAATAATAATTACAAGAAGAAGCCGAAGAAGTTTGATAAGATCAGGAAGAATTCTTTTCTATGATAAACATCATAAATGTTAATCTGAAGTTAAAACTATTAGAACAACAACTATTGATGATTATTAAAAAGGAAATTGTAAGGATGAATAATGCGACAATCCTTATTCCAGGGCTCTCCAAACTTTTTAGCCTAAGGGCCACACTGACTCCTCCGCTAAGTTCCTTCTGCTCTTAGGGACTTCGGGGAGACTTGTGTGGTAGCGATTGACATATTGAAGACTTTTGATCGGGTATGGCATACGTCACTGATCTCTAAGCTCACTTCCCTTCGGTTTTCTCCTTCTCATTGCTTACTCTTGTCACGTTTCTCTCAGACCGTTCTATTTCGACACTTGTAGATTAATTCACCTCTTCCTTTTTTTCCTGTCAATTGTGGTGTTCCTCAGGGTTGTGTTTTATCTCCAACTTTATCCTTACTTTTCATTAACGATCTTCTCAACTGCATTTCTAACTCTGTTCACTCTTATGCTGATGACTCAACTCTACATTCTTCTTTCTCATTTCAAATCTGCTCCCTCTTTTGCTTCGAGTCGCTTCTCATCTTCAACTTTCTGATTCTATTCTTTTCGATCTGGCTGGTATTTCCTGGGGGTCATGGCAACCTTGTGAAACTCAAATTCTTCCCATTTCCCTCTCAAAAACACCTCCTAACTTTCCTATCTTTTCAATGGCTCTCCCGTCTCACCTGTAAATAACATTGACATTCTTGGTCTAAACATAAATAATGAATTATCTTGGAAACCACATACCACAATATATATATATATATATATATATATATATATATATATATATATATATATATATATATATATATATATATATATATATATATATATATATATATATATATATATATATATATATATATATATATATATATATATATATATATATATATATATATATATATATATATATATATGTTAAGTTAGACGTTTCGGATTAATATAAAATCCATTTTCAATATTATCAGTAACAAGATCACAAAAATAATTTTTTTTTTTTTTTTTTTTACACATCACCACCGCCCACATGCAAAGCACTATTCAAAGGAGGGGGTGCTAGAGCAATAGAAGAGATAAAACAACCCTCAAGCCCCACCTAACGCAAATTTCGCAGGTGAGCACAGACGTGGGCCTTAAAGAAATGGAGATTAAATTCAGCAGGAAATACAGAAGATGGGAGAGAATTCCACAAAACAGAGACGGCTTGAAAGGAGGGACCACAGCGAACAAGCCTGGAGTTGCCTATGTCTACACAAAATTTATGTGCAGACAATACATCCCTTGTGCTACGAGGACGCCGTAAAGGTGGAGGCATGCCAGTGGACAGTTCCCTCGAGCATTTGACGCTGTAGTACCTATAGAAAAGAGACAGGGCACCAACTTCACGTCGCATAGATAAAGAGTCAAGTGAATTTGTATGAGCAGAACAGTTTATAAGTCTTTTAGCCTTTGACTCAACCCTATCCAAAAGACGGGTGAAACCTGTGCTACCCAATATATGAGAGCAGTACACCATACAAGTGCGGATGAGGCCCTTGTATAATTGGAGTAACTGCGAAGAAGAAAAAAATTCTCGCAGCCTAAACAGAACTCCCAGCTTCTTTGAGGCCGCCCTAGCAACCATTGTGATGTGAAATTTCCAAGACATTTTTTTGTTTATGTAAAGGCCAAGAATATTTATATTGTCAATAGGAAAGGATGTGGCAGTGTAAGAAGTGGAACTCAGATAATCAAAGCTCAGGAGAGGAGAGGAATGCTTGCTGTAAATTGAAGATGAAAAACAGGATGGAATATGAGAAACTAAGATATCTAGAAATGTTAGGAGGTGTCTTTGAGAGGGAGATTTCTAGAAGTTGAGTTTTTAAAGAGTTGAATTTCACAAGGTTGAGACGACCCCACTGGGAAATTCTATCCAGATCAGCAAGAATGGAATCGGAAAGATGAAGATGAGAGGAAACTCTAAATGCAAAGGAGGGAGCAGATTTAAAAAGAGTAGAAGAATGAAGGGTTGAGTTATCGGCATAAGAATGGATAGGGTTAGACGAGCAACTGAGAAGATCATTAATGAAAAGTAGTAGAGTAGGAAACAAGACAGAGCCATGAGAAACAATACTATTGACAAAGAAGGAAGAAGAAGTCGCACCATCAAGAACAACCGAAATGGAACGATTAGAAAGAAAGCTAGACATAAGTAAGCAGAGAGTAGGAGGAAACCCAAGGGAGGGGAGCTTGGAGAACAGTGACGCATGCCACACACGGTCAAATGTCTTTGATATGTCAAGCTCCACCACACAAGTCTCCCCATGGTCCCTAAGGGCAGAAGACCATAGATCTGTGAGATAGGAAAGTATATCACCAGTAGACCTCAAGCGCCAAAAGCCATACTGATGATCAGAAAGAACAGAGTGAGATTCCAGATGATCTAAGAAATGATAGTTGAGAAGGGTTTCAAAGATTTTAGACAGAATACAAATTAGAGCTATAGGGCGATAGTTAGAAGGATCAGAGCGGTTACGTTTTTTTTCGGAATAGGTTAGACTAATGCGCGCTTCCAACAGTGAGATATAACAGCAAGTCACAAAATTAAGGATATAGCAAGCGAGTAAAGTTATGTACAAATATTGTAAATTATAATTAGCAATTGTGAAATGAATGTAGTCGGTGTGTGTGAATATTAAATTAGCTGGTTATGAGCAAGAAAAAGGGAAAGCACGAGTATATCTGAATTGAGATATGCTCTTCAAACATACGCATGCGCACATACATATAAACAGTGCAGGAGAAAGGTAAATGGATTAGAAGGGGGACGGACGAAGTTGCGGAGTTTAGTTGAGTGTTGAGTCGTTTAATATAGAGGGATTCCATGATTTTCCCGTCAGAATCAGTAGGGTTTGAGGATAAAATACTGAAATCAGATGTACGGAGTGGATGGTTAGGGGACATGGCGTGGTTGAATATGGGAGAGTGTTATGGAGAGGAAATGAGAAGATGAGTACACTAATGACATGCCGAGATGCTTGAAAATGCGGAGTTGTAATTTTTAGGCCAGTTTGGCCTACGTAGCAGGAGTTGCATCCTGCGCACTGAAAACTGTAAACCACAGATGATCTGAACACCAGGGGAAGTTTGACTTTGTACCAGAAAAAGGATTTAATGGAGAAGGAGTTGATGCCTATGAGATGAGGATTTAGTTGAGAGAAGTGGCGAAATAGAAGTTTGATTTCTTTATTAAGTAGAGGAGATAGGGTGACAAGATATGGGATTTTAATATAAATATCAAGTTTGGGAACAGTCGAAATGGAAAGTTTAGGATGAAAGATATTAGATATGAAATTGTGAATGGAAAATGTGAATAGGAAAAAGTTAAATGAGAAGAATTTTTTGAGATTGTAAGTTCTAAATGGAATAGCCACCATGAAGAAATGATACGGTAAGCAGGGTGTAAATAGGAAAGGATGTGGCAGTGTAAGAAGTGGAACTCAGATAATTAAAGCCCAGGAGAGAAGAGGAATGCTTGCGGTAAATTGAAGATGAAAAACAGGTAGGAGTATGAGAAACTAAGATATCTAGAAAAGGGAGGGAATTATTATTCTCATTCTAACGAGTGAGTTGTATATTAGGATGTTGCTGGTTAAGATAGTCAAAGAAAAGATCAGATTGAGTTTTGGTAAGGAAAAGTAGAAAACAATCACCTATATATCATTGGTAAATTAATGGTCTGAAGAAACGAGACCGATTACTTCAGTAGCTTCGTAAGGAGAAAAAAAAATATTTGTAAATGTGAGGCCTAAAGGAGAGCCAATTGGCATGCCGTCGACCTGGTTAAAATATTGTTCTTGAAGGAGAATATTGAAAATGGATTTTATATTAATCCGAAACGTCTATTTATCATACTGATTATTAAAGTTTATCCTTCATATGAATTATTTCATAATATATATATATATATATATATATATATATATATATATATATATATATATATATATATATATATATATATATATATATATATATATATATATATAGGGTGGTCACAAGCTAAAGAAGGTAAAATATTTTTCCGTTGTATTTTCCGATGATATCCCCTAAAAGTTGCCAATTTGCTAAAAAATGACTTTGGCAATGTTTCAGCTCAATTGAAAATTGATTTTTTGTGATCACCCTAATATATATATATATATATATATATATATATATATATATATATATATATATATATATATATATATATATATATATATATATATATATATATATATATATATATATATATATATATATATATATATATATATAATGGGAGTCGGCACCTTCCAAGCTAGGGAGGAGGCAGCTTAAAATTTTATAGAGCTTACAGGGAAAGAAACAGAAATATTAAACTGGAAACATTTGTATGGATAAGGAAATAATTAATATTTAATTAATTTTTATTTTATTAACACTACCTATAGAATATCAAATACAAAATGAAATGATGAAAATTTCAGTTTGGAACAGTTTCAAATAATTGATATTATTAAAAAAATAATTTTCTTGGGAAATATATCAATTACTGTTTGAATAAAATAATCAGAATTGTCAAACACAAATTTTCTGTGTACACTCATCATAACCAGCTCGTTTAGCTTGTTCTCTCCCATAGGGCTTGGTAGCCAAGCCTTGATCCTTTGCAGATCACTCTCTTTTACTGGTGGTGCATGGCTGAGCGAGTAGTATCATCAGAGTCTTTTTCGTCGCCGGAAAGAAAGGTTCAGTCTCCTTTAAGACTTGGGAGACGAAAAGATTTTTTAGTTCTTCACTATTCAGTTTTTTGTCCTTCCAAAATTTTGTATCAAAGTTCAAGCTCTGCTTCTAGGTAATTTAAATGGCAAAGGCTGTAAAATGAAGCTGCCTTTTCCTTTAATTCATCGATTTTTATGAGTAACATGTGGAAAGGATGTGGATATGTCAATGCAAAGGCAGGTGTATTTTCAGTAGAAAACCGTAATTTTAAAGAAGAGGTTATATAGTATCCAGATAAGGAATCAATAAAGATCTCCAGAACTCCGTGGTATTTGCTGCTGTGCTGCTGCCTACCAACAATCCGTGGTATATTCAGATCTAGTCAAAGTTGCTCGGCAATTTGATTAACTTCTTTTAACGCTTCGTCGGTGATAATCTCTTCATACTTACGATGTGCCTAACCATTCCCACGATGCACTGAATGTGCTGCAATGTTTTAACGATAGCCAAGGTCTTAGATTGGAGAACATTCACAACTGTCTCTAACAACGCAGAGTACCGCAGCCATGAAGAATGACGACTTACATGTCGAAATGAATGCACCTAAAAAGAGCATTTTCTTGTGGTGGCATTTCCCTTAATGGAAAAGGTTTCTAACGCTTGTATTATTCGTACAAATTACTGCTTAAACACTCTGATACACTTGTGTTTTTCAGACCATCTGGTTTAGCATAGGCTTTGGATTTTTGGCATTAATTTTCTTCTCATGACCAACTCGCGGAAAATGTAATAATGTCCTTTATAGTTCCCACAGTATTTTGAATTTCAGGTGTAGTATTCAAATCATTTACTACCAGATATAGTTTGTGTGAAGAGCAATGAAAGAACAATGCTTTTTTATACTTTCCCCGACATATTGCTTGGACCCCACCTTCTTTGCCAGACATCGTAGAACAGAGATCGAAACCCAAACTCACACATTTCTAGGGATCCTGTTCTTCGCTTCCTGCGCTTCCAGTTCTACAAAGCCAATAAATTCCTTTTTGCTTTTATCAGTCACTTTGTCGAAATACCTCAACCGTATTTATAACTGTTCCTTTCCAGAAATATCAGCGGTTCCATTTGCCAGTAAGCTATACACGCACACGTTTCCTTGACCTTATTAACGATGCTTTCCTTTATAGTAGTACCATAAAGAAATGGTCTCATTCTGAATCTGAACTGATTAGTATGTGACATTTTTCTTCCTCGTATCTATTCGTAAAGAGCACAAATCATTGCGCACTCCTTTGTCATGATGCTTACCTCGAAGCGATAAATCGTGCGTACCAGAAAATGTCACACATCAAATAATTTAAGATAATACCTTTTTAATTTTTTCCTATTGTTTGCTTAGAAAATTGCTTAATTTCGGATGTCTACCGCCACGTCCTGTTGGAACAATCTTGCAGCTTAAACAACAGTTTTATGCCACTCGGTGTTTGTATGTCCCTTACAAACCTCATGATCATCTTTATATAGTAGTGAAAGGTCTTAT
>SEYY01017978.1:0-15028 GCA_009176605.1 Armadillidium nasatum
TATTATATATATATATATATATAATATATATATATATATATATATATATATATATATATATATATATATATATATATATTATATATATATATATATATATATATATATATATATATATATATATATATATATATATATATATATATATATTATATATATATATATATATATATATATAAGTGGTTCAGTGGTAAAATAAAAGAAGAAAGCCAGCTGTTAACTAATAATCTCCGGCATCCGCGATAGGCCTGGCCAAGCCAGCGGTATCCGCCGTGGGCCCAAGAAACCCAAGGATCTTCCTTGGAAGATCCTACTGACAGGACGAAAGTTCTACCTTGGGTATGGTGAAAAAAAAATATAAAAAATATAATATATATATATATATATATATATATATATATATATATATATATATATATATATATATATATATATATATAATATATATATATATATATATATATATATATATATATATATTATATATATATATATATATATATATATATATATATATATATATATATATATATATTATATATATATATATATATATATATATATATATATATATATATATATATATATATATAATATAGTATATATATATATATATATATATATATATATATATATATATATTATAATATATAAATATATATATATATATATATATATATATATATATATAATATATATATATATATATATATATATATATAATATATATATATATTCCATTATATATATTTTTTTTTTTTTTTTTTTTTTTTTTTTTTTTTTTTTTTTTTTTTTTTTTTTTTTTTTTTTTTATATATTATATATATTATATATATATATATATATATATATATATATATATATATATATATATATTATATATATATATATATATATATATATATATATATATATATATATATATATATATATATATATATATATATATATATATATATATATATATATATATATATATATATATATATATATATATATATATATATATATATATATATATATATATATATATATATATATATATATATATATATATATATATATATATATATATATATATATATATATATATATATAAATATATATTATATATATTATATATATATATATATATATATATATATATATATATATATATATATATATTATATATATATATATATATAAACTTAGAGTAATTTATATTCCCCGAAGAAAAGCTTTATCAGCATTAGGCTAAAATCCAAACACTTCTTCAGGCAAATATTAAAAATACTCACGAAGCCTTTTTCAAAACCATCAATTTTCCTCATGCTTTTCATCTGTATTTGTGTGAGTAATGGAAAAGCGTTTTATTTAGTCCTTTCGTCAGCCCTTTCGTCAGCTCCTTCTTCATGCCATCCCCGACAGGAGGGTCAGAAGAAATCCTTTTATCAAGAGAAATGATTTAGATTTTTTTTTATTCGAGAAGGGGTTAAAGAAGTATATCAACTTTCATTACGAGGCAAACATAAACAAATAAATAAAAAAAACTTATTTATAACATGGATCCTAACTCTCTCCCTTATATATATATATATATATATATATATATATATATATATATATATATATATATATATATATATATATATATATATATATATATATATATATATATATATATATATATATATATATATATATAGTGTTCAAGTAAAATATAAATAAATAAAAGTAAAGTAAAATAAAGTGCTAAAATTGAAATCTAATAGTGTGATATAAAATAAAGTGAATTTAAAATAGTTTCCTTTAAATTTTTGTAAAATAAAAAAAAATATATATATATATAATATATATATATATATATATATATATATATATATATATATATATATATATATAATATATATATATATATATATATATAATTATAATAATAAAAAAAAAAAAAATTTTAAATTTTTTTTTATATATTTTTGTAATTTCGATATGTATGATTTATTAAAGCGTAACTTTTCAATTAATAACCATAACCATATCATCAACGACAACCCACTAGATGAGATAATTTATGTCTCCGAGTCTCCGACTTCGAACACCATCTTTTACCAGAATGGCTTCAAAAGCAAAAAACCTGATAAGTTGCGACCCGTGGGTTCGAACAACTTCCAAAATTGATTTCAAAATAGTGAACCACAGAAGAAAATGAGATTTTCTTTTACAGCTTTCAAATAAAAACCAACTTCAAAACTTTACAACTCTATTTCTTTCTTCCAAATGCAACTCACCCTTAAGGTATAGCAAATTAACGAGCAGATCTCCATCAAATGATTATTGACAACCGTGTCGATCAATTTATCCAGTTGTCTGAACCAAAAAAAATAATTAAATAAAAAAATTATAAATAAATAAATAAATATTCAACATTCGACCGAGAACTTCTAGCATCTTATAATTCTAAATTTCAAATACATGTTAGAAGATCGAACCTTCATTCTTTGCATTCTTCGGTTAGAAATGAAGTAATACTATTCTACAAACAATTGGGGTGCGCATACCACTGCTACTATACATGGACTAGTATCCTGAAGAATGGATCCCCTTTAGAATATGGTAGTATATCAAAACAATGGAGGATCTCGCACCACTTCTACCATATGTAAATGAAAACCTTGGAAGTTTGAAAATTCACTTACATATACAAATTGAGCACCACAAACCACTACCACTGTATTCTCGCATCAAAAATTATTTAACATTCTTACATCGAAGGTTCAAACTTCTTCCAACCTCTCACCGAAGTAATTATCATCCAACAATTCGTACATCTCTTCAATGCATTATATAAGAGAAGATAACATCGTAGTAGATGACTTTTTCCCAAATATCCTCGGTAACAGTTGATGCCATCGATTTACCTTCGTCTTCAATCAACCAATGAAAAACCATATATTTAGATTCAAGTCAATCGCATTCGCAGAAGTCTGGAATCACCATATTCTGGCCATTTCAAAGTTCTTTAACGAATAGATTGGTACTACAAGTTTCAACTTCCAGATGAAATAAAAGATGTAAAAAAAAAAAAGTTCGTTTCAGTATATATTGACTCCGCTTTTAGGACGTGAAGTGTATATTGTGCTCGTGTAAAAATTAAATAAATAAAAGTAAAATATAATAAAGTGATAAAAAATAAATAAAATAGTGTGATATAAAATGAAGTGAATATAAGATAGTTTCCTTTAAATATTTCTAAAAGGAAACATATATATTGGTTATCTATCTTAAATGTTTATTTTTGTAATAATAATAAGATTTATTTAAGTTATCCTTTATATATTTGTAAGTTCAATATGTATGATTTGCAACGAAACTTGTAAACTTATTAAAATTTAATTGTGTTAATAACCAACCAAACCACACAACCTCAAACGTTTCATAACTACCTAGACAAATCTGAAAGAGATAAAAAAAAAAAAACGAAGATTGGTTAAGGCTTTGGTTCACTTCTTCGCAGATACGTTGGCAGTGAAACATAAATAAAAAAGTTGCTTTAGAGTCTAGACGGTGAAAAGGTTGACCAAGAGCTTCAAACAACGAAATACCTAAGAGCCAAAATAATTGCGTTTTGGGATTACTGACGTCAATGAAGCTAGGCACGGAGTCAAATTCCATCAAAATTATACTAAATAATCTGGTGGGCAGACAAGCTACAGAATATTACAACCAATATATATATATATATATATATATATATATATATATATATATATATATATATATATATATATATATATATATATATATATATATATATATATATATATATATATATATATAATACTAATGCACAAAACAATATAAATGGAAAATTCACAGAGGTATTATCTCGTGAAGGGGAAAAATTAGAGCAACGGCGGAAGTGAGTGAGTGAGAGAGAGAGAGATAGAGATAGAGATAGATAGAGATAAATAGATAGATAGATAGATAGATAGATAGATAGATAGATGGAGAGAGAGAGGAGAGAGAGAGAGAGAGAGAGAGAGAGAGAGAGAGAGAGAGAGAGAGAGAAATAAATAGAATTGAGAAAAATAAATAAAGGATAGATAGTGAGATTTAAATTTTAAGAGAGAGAGAGAGAGAGAGAGAGAGAGAGAGAGAGAGAGAGAGAGAGAGAGAGAGAGAGAGAGAGAGAGAGAGAGAGAGAGAGTTGTTTTTCGAAAATAATTGAGAACCATTAATCATATTTTTTACTTTGTCCAATAGCGTTGTTTACGTTTTCGCCATTTTTATTTTCAGTAATTGTTTATTTGTTTGCCCAATACGTCTTCTCTGGTGTTTGTTCCGAATTTATATTTTTAAGGGATCAAAGAATCATTTGAATAAGAGAAAAAAAGAACAAGAGGAAGGGAAAATATGATAAAAGAAGGAAGAAAAAATTAAATAAGATCAACAAATAACAACAACAAAGGGTAACCTTAAGGAGCAAAAAAAGCATATGAAAAATACGAAGTGAGTGGAGGAATCGGTTGAAGACCTCGATATATTCTGAAAAGAATTCTTTCCATTAAATCCGAAGGCAACGTGCTTTTTCGTGTTAACAAATGAACCGATATAAGGATCATTTATCCAATAAATAAGGAGAAATTCAAACTCTAAGGAACATCAGGGTAAAATATTAAGTATAAAGTATGTATGCATGCATGTATGTACTTATGTACGATTATGTATGAAAGTATGTATGTGTATGCTTATACATCCATAATACATCGTCCTCTCTCCTATTGGTAAATCTGACCCCAATTTTATTTCTCTTAATTTTTGGGCTTTCTCTCCAACTATTCCACCTTGACCCAAGCGTACCTTCTGGCACTTTGATGCGACTGACTGTGTGGTTTGTTGATTCTTTGCTAAGTATCCATGGAAGAACTATTTTCTCTCTGAAAAACTTTCCGTTTCTGCTGATAAGGTGGGGGCTGCAACCATTGATGGGATAAGCAGGTTCATTCCTTCTTCTACTAAATCTTTTTCTACTCAAAATTTATGGGTTGATTGCGCTTGCTTCCGTGCCGTTCAGGCTACAAACATTGCGTATCAGGGTGGAAAATCACTCGTTCTCCTATCACTCTTCCAAATTTCATTCAGCTCGGAATCGATGCAGGGATGTTCTTCGTCAAAATTCTCTTACTGATAAATCTTTCTTGAAAAACCTCTCTAACAACTTTTGTAAATCTTAATTTTCCCATTTTATTTGCTCTGATGGTTCTGAAATCTTTGTCTTCCTACTCTCGGTAATTCCACCCTAGACGACTCAGCAAAAGGAGGAGGAGGAGGATTGCCGATAGATTTTCCATGCCTTTACCTGTGATTACATTCGATAACGTGCATGGGCTTCTGAAATATATGAACGTTAGGGAAGCAAACGGTTCGGATGGCGTTTTCCCTAGAGTTTTAGGAGAGTGTACTTCTGAGTTAACTCCGTTCCTCGTTCACCTTTTCTCTCAATGACTCTATACCAGTACTTTCCCTCAATGTTGGAAGAGCGCATTTGTCCAACCTGTTCCAAAGAAAGGTAGCTTCTCTGATCCTTCAAACTATCTCCCTATAGCTTTCACTAGTATTTTTTAAGATCTTTGAAACCCTTCTCAACTCTCATTTCTTAGATCATCTAAAATCCCATTCCCTTCTTTCTGATAATCAGAACGGCTTTCGGTCTACTGGTAAGGTTACATAATAATGTCACTTACATTTTCATTAAGATGACTACTTATTTCGCGCTATTACACGAATGAATCATAATCACTATACAAATATACCATAATATTCTAGACTTGGGTAAGACTTAGTCATATGACGTCACAACTTCTCGATACCAGCTGACATTTGGCCAAAAATCGAAAACTCGTAAATCAAAGATTTTAAAGAATATTTATTTGAGTTTTCGTTTCGGTAAATTACTATGATATATATCAATTACAATTGGCCATTGCATCTAAAATTTCCTCTCCCTCTAGATGTCTGATTCCGAACTTATATCACACAAATACATACATACGCACATACACACGTTATATATATATATATATATATATATATATATATATATATTAGTGATGGATCGGATGTCATATTTTCCAATTTGCGGATGCGGATGCGGATGCGGATGTTGAATTTTGGAGAAGTGCGGATGCGGATGCGGATGCGGATGTTGAATTTTCGAAAGTGCGGATGCGGATGCGGATGCGGATGTTGAAATTTTGTAATGCGGATGCGGATGCGGATGTCGAATTTTGAATTTTCGAAATGCGGATGCGGATGCTGAATTTTAATTTTGAAAGTTCGGATGCGGATGCGGGATGTTAATTTTGATGAAGATGCGGATGCGGATGTTAATTTTGATGAGGATGCGGATTAATTATATATATATATATATATATATATATATATATATATATATATATATATATATATATATATATATAATATATATATATATATATATATATATATATATATATATATATATATATATATATATATATATATATATATATATATATATATATATATATATATATATATATATATATCACCATCACCTTTCCCACTTTCGTGAGGTGGTGCCCGCCACAATTCCGTTACAAACAAAACTATTCCTACCTTTCAACGCTTTCACCACCTCCCTCCATCTCTGTCTCCACAAATCTTCTACCCTCGTCTAAACTCAAATTCCTTCCATCAAAATCACTCTCACTCCATCCATCCATCTCCACTTCGGTCTTCCCCTCCCCCTACCCTTCCCCTATCTACATCGGATCTACGTACCTTGCCAACCATTCTGTTCTCTTTCATTCTTCACATATGTCCAAACCATTTTAGCACATTCTCCTCCTCTCTATCAATTGCACCCTTCTTCCATTTACACATCTCCCTTATTCTTTCATTTCTAATCCAATCAATCATTCTCAATTTATATATCGCTCTCAAATCTTTCATCTCAAAGACTTTGAAACTTTTTCTCGACCGAGCACTTATCGTCTATGTTTCACACACATACAATACAGAAGGTGAACACATACATTCAAACATTCTTATCTTTATTTCTTTCGAAATTTTTCCTTTCTTCCATACTTTTCTTAGGCCCCCCAATATTTTCATTCCTTCTACCACTCTGTTCTTTATTCCTTTTTCCGTCCCACCCTTACCTTCCACCCAACATTACTAGATATTTGAATTCAATTCACCTCCTCAAGTTTCCATTCTCCCACTTCTACAAACCAATTCCTCCCTCCACATTTCCTCATCCCACCTCCAATCCTCATAACTTTATTCTTCGCTGGATTGAATTTCAATCTCGTTTGCACATTTCCCTTCAAACTCTCTCACAAGTATTCTCATCTTTTCTCCAGATTCTGCCACCAGCACATGCCGCATCATCTGCAAAAAGTAAAACATTCACTTCACGTTCACCCTCCATATTTCTCAACGTAATACTCTTCCCTTCTCCCTCCATTTTTCTAAGTAAATCATTCATCAATAGATTAAATAACATGGAGATATTACAAGCCCGTGTCTCAATCCCACTCCTATGCTAAACCAATCCGATAGTTCTTTCTTCACCCTCACTCTTGATCTACAATTCGCATATATATATATATATATATATATATATATATATATATATATATATATATATATATATATATATATATATATATATATATATAATATATATATATATATATATATATATATATATATATATATATATATATATATATTGGTGATGGATCGGATGTCATATTTTCTAATTTGCGGATGCGGATGCGGATGCGGATGTCGGATGCGAATTTTGGAGAAGTGCGGATGCGGATGCGGATGTTGAATTTTTGAAAGTGCGGAATGCGGATGCGGATGCGGATGTTGAATTTCGAAAGTGCGGATGCGGATGCGGATGCGGATGTTGAATTTTCGAAAATGCGGATGCGGATGCGGATGCGGATGTTGATTTTTGTGCGGATGTTCCGCATCCGCGCATGCGGATGCGGATGCGGATGCCATCACTAATATATATATATATATATATATATTATATATATATATATATATATATATATATATATATATATATATATATATATATATATATATATATATATATATATATATTATATATATATATATATATGGTCAGACTTCGGTTTGAGCCAGCTACATATTTAAGAAACTACTGAACGTACGTAAAAAGGATTATATTTTTAGAATCCTTGTCGAATTTCAGTTAGGAAAAGTGTAAAATATTTGCAAATAAATAAAAAAAAAACATGATTGTGTACGATAAGCGATGAACTAACAAACCTAATTCGACTTTATGTAACCTGAACGACCGAAAATGGCCGCTGTATACAAGCCTAACTGATGTATTAAACCATATATATATATATATATATATATATATATATATATATATATATATATATATATATATATATATATATATATATATATATATATATATATATATATATAATATATTTAACAACTTTTACAATTTTGTTAGTCATTAGCGAATTTTTAGTTATTGAAATTTCGGAAAATTTATTTTTAAAAAATTGACATTGCCAAACGTACGATTCTTTCCAAAGTTATAAAAAAGTAAATTTTACTTACGTAATAAAATTATTATAAGAGATATTTTTTTGTATTTCCCAATGTTTTTTACCTAAGATTCGACAAGGATTCTAAAAATATAATCCTTTTTTACGTACGTTAAGTAATTTTTTAAATATGTAGCTGGCTCAATCCGAAGTCTGGCATATATATATATATATATATATATATATATATATATATATATATATATATATATATATATATATATATATATATATATATATATATATATATATATATATATATATATATATATATATATATATATATATATATATTCGCATTTCATGACCTATTTTTAGACCTTCAAGAAAATACGCACCATCTTTGAAGTTAACCTTCTCATCAAATAGGAAAAGGTGAACTACTTACTAACATGGAAAAGCCCAATCCGACTAAGGTTCCTATTTATAACAGTTTCAATGTTATGTATGGTCAAAGAGATATCAAAATTTGGTGTTCTCCACTTATTCAAAATTCCATGATCTATTTTCAGATCTTCAAAGAAAAACGTACCATCTTTGAAGTTAATCTTCACATCGAGCAGGAAAAGAAGAACAAATTACTTATTTGATCAAAGCCCTATCCGACGAAGGTTCCTATTTGCAGCAGTTTTAATGTAATGTATAATGAAATAGATATCAAAATTTTTCCTTTCTCCACTTTTTCCTTATTTCATGACCTACTTTTAGACCTTCAAGGAAAAACATACCATCTTTGAAGTTAACCGTCGCATAATTTGAACTAAAAAAAAAATAGCAAATTACTCATATGTTCAAAGCCCAATCCGACAAAGGTTCATGTTTACAACAGTTTCAATGTTATGTATGGTCAAAGAGACATCAAAATGTGGTCTTCTCCACTTTTTTACATATTTCATGACCAATTTTCAAACCTTTAGAAAATGACGTACAAACTTTCAACTAAACCAATGCTTAGAACTCTAAAAGAAGAACAAATTAGTGACCTTGTCAAAGTCATATATATATATATTATATATATATATATATATATATATATATATATATATATATATATATATATATATATATATATATATATATATATATATATAATATATATATTATATATATATATATATATATATAATATATAATTAGAGTTGTACCGGAATTCTGGCCGTAATTTAAAATTTTTTCCGGTTCAACCGGAATGTTTGAAACTCCAGACGGAACAGGAAATACTAATCTACTGAGAAAAAATTTGCTTTAATGATTTCATTTTACCTAACCCACAACATACATATATTTTATAAGTAAAATTTCTTCAAACACTAAACTATAAACCAAAAAATACACATTCTTTAAATTCTCCATATATATATATATATATATATATATATATATATATATATATATATATATATATATATATATATATATATATATATATATATATATATATATATATATATATATATATATATATAATATATATATATATATATATATATATTATACCTCTGGTGGGCAAAGGCCAGAGGCCTACTAATGTTTCACCAGAGTTGGGGGGAAAGTCGGGAACATGATCAAATCAAAGGCCGACATGACCTAATACACGACGTTTGAAGGTGCCTAAGTCATAGGAAGTTCGGAAAATAGATGAAGGAAGTGTGTTCCAGACTTTACCAGTAGAGTACATGTAAAATTGAGCATAGCGGTTAAGTCTGGGGTAAGAGAGTTGGACAGAGAAAGGATGAGACTGTGTAGAAAGACGAGTCGCACGAACTCTTCTTAATGGAGGAGGTATGCGACGAGAGAGTTCAGAAGAGCAGTGTCCATTGTAGTAGCGATAGTATAGAGAGAGTGACGCAACATTTCGACGGGCAGAAAGAGATTGGAGAGAATTAGTGAGAGCAGGAGAGTTGATAAGGCGAAAAGCTCTAGACTTCACCTTTTCCAGGAGAGCTCTATGAGTGGAACCACCCCAGATGTGTGACGCATACTCCATACAGGGGCGAACAACACCCCTATACAGAGCAAGCAACTGGGGTGGTGTGAAGAAATACTGAAGGCGCCTCAGAACGCCCAACCTCTTAGAAACTTGTTTAGAAAGAGAGGTAATGTGATCTTTACGAGAAAGATCACGAGAAAAAGGAACAAGAATATTAAGGAGAGATGAAGGTTTGAGTTGCGTGTTTTCGAAGAAGATATCGTACTTGTGTGGAAGATTGTGTCGAGTAGAGAGATGGAGGAATTGAGTTTTTGAGGCATTGAAGACGACCATGTTTCCTCTGCCCCAATTTGAAATGAGAGATAGATCAGAGGTTAGTTGCTCCAAGGCCACCCTCCTTGCCTCTATTAAATGTTGCTGGGAGGGGCGCCTTTCAAAATGAAAAGAGTAATGAAGGGTGGATTCATCAGCATAGGAGTGGATAGTAGATGAAGTAATAGAGAGAAGGTCATTAATGAAAAGGAGAAAAAGTGTTGGGGATAGGACAGATCCTTGAGGAACACCACTATTAATAGATTTATAGGATGAACGGTGGCAGTCTACAACTGCTGCTATAGAACGACCAGAAAGGAAATCAGAGAGAAGGCCACAGAGAGAAGGATAGATTCCGAAAGAGGGAAGTTTGGAAGTCAAAGCTTTGTGCCAGACTCTATCGAAAGCCTTCGATATGTCCAGCGCCACAGCAAAAGATTCACCGAAATGCCGAAGAGCGGAGGACCAAGAGTCAGAGAGAAGGGAAAAAAGATCACCAGTAGAGTGTTTCTTACGAAAGCCATACTGGCGATCAGAGATAAGATTAGAAGAATTGAGATGTTTCCAAATCTTCCTGTTTAGGATAGATTCGAAAACTTTAGAAAGAACGGAGGTTAAAGAAATAGGACGATAGTTAGAGCGCTGAGAGGGTTCCCCCTTCTTCGGCACAGGCTGAATGAGCGGACGTTTCCAGCAAGAAGGGAAGGTTGAAGTAGAAAGACATATACGAAATAGTTTACCAAGGCAGGGTGCAAGCTCAGAAGCAAAAGTTTTGAGAGCCACAGGAAGGATACCATCAGGACAGTACGCCTTCTTAGTGTTAAGCTCAGAGAGAGCAGAAGTGACGTCTTTAGAAGAAATTATAATTTTAGGCATAAATGAGTTGGAGGGGGTTGAAGTAGTAGGAATAGCTCCGGAATCGTCTAAGGTTGAATTTAAGGCAAAAGTTTGAGCAAAGAGTTCAGCTTTAGAGGAAGGCAAAACGGCAGTTATACCGTCAGAAGATACTAGAGGAGGGAAAGAGGAAGAAGCAAAGTTAGAGTTGACATTTTTTTGCAAAATGCCAGAAAGGGCGAGAGGAAGAGGAGCCAGAAAGATTATTGCATTTGAGACGGAGAAAAGAGTTTTTGGTGTCTCGAAGAATAGATTTTGCACGATTCCGGGATGAAATATAAGTTGCGTGAGTTTCAGGAGTTTGAAGACGACGGTAATCTCTGAAGGCAGCATCCCTGCGGCGGATAGCACGAGAACAAGCAGAGTTAAACCAAGGTTTATTAGGTTTAGTGGAAGGGAATTTATATGGAATGAACGCCTCCATGCCAGAGAGAATCACCTCAGTTATGCGTTCTGCACACTCCGAGGGACCCTTCCCACGGAAACAGTAATCATTCCATGGAAAATCAGAAAAGTACGACCGCAAGTCAGACCAGTTAGTGGCACAGAAATGCCAGAAACGTCTCCTAGCAGAAGGCTGGGGCCGTTCTTGCGGAAGACTTGAAGAGACAGGACAAGATACGGAGATAAGAAGATAATCGGATGAACCCAGAGGAGGAAAGAGTTTAACAGTATAAGGAGAAGGATTAGAAGTTAGAAAAAGGTCTAGAATGTTGGGTTCATAACCAAGACGGTCAGGGATACGGGTAGGGAGATGCACCAACTGCTCAAGGTTGTTCTGGATAGAAAATTGGAAGACGAGTTCACCAGCTGGATCATGAGAACTAGATGAAAGCCATTGGTGGTGGTGAACATTGAAATCACCTAAAATGATAATTTCGGAGAAAGGAGAAGAAGAAAGAATGTGTTCTATTTTGGAGTTAAGATAGTCGAAGAATTTTGGATAGTCTGTAGAGTTAGGAGATAAGTAGACAGAACAAATGAATTTAGTAGTAGAATTGCAAGAAAGTTTAAGCCATAAAGTAGAGAATTCAGAAGACTTCAAATTAGAAACACGAGAACAGACATCATTGCGCACTTAAGCGCAACATCCGCCTTTGGCTGAAAATTGAGGATAGAGACAGTAGGAGGAAACAGAGTAGGGTTTGCTGTCAGAGCACTCAACACCTGAGTTTCAGTTAAGAACAAGAGATGAGGTGGTCTAGAAGAAGAGAGGTGGTGTTCGACAAAGTGGAGATTAGAAAAAAGACCGCGAATGTTGCAGAAATTAATAATAAACGAAGACCGTGCACCAGTGCAAGTCAGCTTAGAGGTCTTGGTGGCGCCAACCCCATCACCGGAGGCCACCAACTCCCAAGTGGTGTTGGGGGAAGGAGTGGATGAGGGCTATATTTGGAATCCACCCCTCTTGGATTCTCCGAGGCAGATTTATGTTTTGCCATTTTGATTAATTTAATAGGTAATGTAAGTGTAAGTGTTTGTAAATTTGTAGAACACATGTGAAGAAGGAGGAAAGTTGGAGCATAGGCACTCCAGTGTGTGTCAAGGGTACACTAGAGACCCTCTGAGAAAATGAAACGCGAAAAGGAACGCGCCAAAGGGCAACGGAGTGAAACGGAATGGTCTAGCCCATCCTATCACCCCGTTGTTAGCCCAGTGGGGGTACTTTCATCGCGCGGACTGCGCTACGTCATATATATATATATATATATAAATATATATATATATAATATATAATATATAATATATATAATATAATATTATATTTATATTATATAAAGCAAACTTTGTCACAAGTACTTCTGGTACTTTAATCGGGCTAACTGGGGGGGGGGGCACTGTTTTGAAATGAGGATGCTTCTGTGTCTGCTGAAAAGGTAGGGTCCGTAATTGCAAATGGGATGAGTAGATTTATTCCATCTTCAACTAAATCTTTTTCATCTGAAAACATAAGGTCCGATGGTACTTGCTCTCGTACCATTCACGAAAGAGACAGTGCGTATTGTGCATGGGAAAAACTCTAATTCTAATATCGCTCTTCAAATTTTCATTCATCGGATTCGTAGTAATATTTCTACGGACCAAGTACGCTTTCACTAAAAGGAAGTACGCTGACCTTCTTGGTCCTACTACTGATAAAAATTTCCGGCTACTAGCCAAAAACATCTCTAACAACTTTCGTAAATTTTCCTTTCCTCCTCTTATTCATCCTAATGGCTCTGTTGCTAATACTCCTTCTGAAAAGGCAAATCTCTTCGACATCCTTTTTTCCTTCAATTCAACCATGAACGATTCCAATTCCCCTCTACCTGCTCCTCTCAGGTGTCCCATGTCATCCCTTTTAATTTCATATGATCAGGTTCATGGGATCCAGAGAACTATGAACGTGTTTTGAGGGAGTGTGCGTCGTCTGAGCTGGCGTCTGTCATTGTTCATCTCAACTCTATATGCCTTAATAATAATATTTTTCCTCAATGCTGGAAGCGCGCATATGTTCAGACGATCCCGAAGAAGGGTAGCCTCTCTGATAACATTTTCTGGATCATCTAGAGATTCATTCCCTTCTTTCAGATCGTCAGTACGGCTTTCGAAGCTCGAGGTCTACTGGTGATATGCTTTCCTATCTTATTGATTTATGGTTTTCTGCTCTTAGGGATTATGGGGAGTCTTGTGTGGTGGAGCTTGAAATTTCCATGGCGATTGACCGGGTGCATGCATCACTACTCTCCAAGCTCCATTCTTTTAGGTTTCCTCCTTATCTTTGCTTACTTATATCTAGTTTTCTCTCAGATAGTTCCATATCGACATTTGTTGATGGAGCCTACCTCTTCCACCTTTTCCGTTAATTGTGATGTTGCACAGGGTTTGTTCTATCTCCAACTTTATTCTTACTTTCCATTAACAATCTTCTCAGCTCCATTTTTAACTCGGGTCATTCTTATGCCGATGACTCAACTCTTAATTTTTCTACTCATTTCCAATCTGCTCCCTCTTTAGCTTTTACAGTTACTTCTCATCTTCAACTTTCTGACTTCATTCATGCTCATCTGAGCGGTATTTCCCCGTGGTGTCAACTCAACAAAGTGAAATTTAACTCTTTAAAAATTTAACTTCTTCACATCTCCCTCTCAAAAACACCTTCCAACTTTCCTATATCCTTCGACGGCTCTCCTGTCTTATCTGTAAACAACATTAACATTCTTGGTCTGAATATACAAATAAACTTTCTTGGAAATCATATCACAATGGTTGCTAA
>SEYY01017980.1:5000-10000 GCA_009176605.1 Armadillidium nasatum
TGACGGAAATTCATATATTTGGTGGATTACTTGAGATTACTCAAAAAGGGACGCTCGAAATTTACCGTTAAAATTCTCTCACAAAGTTCTTTTATACGCGGAAATTCGCAAAGACTGAAATCGCATAACTATATAAGTAAACGAGTTATATATATATATATATATATATATATATATATATATATATATATAATATATATATATATATATATATATATATGAACGATGAAAGTACCCCCCTGGGCTTAACCGCTCCGTTGCCCTTTGGTTCGCTCCTTTTCGCGTTTCACCTTCTCAGAGGGTCTCTAGTGTACCCTCGTCCCACATGGGAGTGTCTATGCTCCCACTTCTCCTTCCCCCAACTCCTTCTCACGTTCCTACAAATTTACAAGCGCTTACACCTACATTACCTTTAATATCAAAAGAAAATGGCGAAACAAAACTGCCTCGGAGATGCTACGAGGGGCGGCATCAAAGAATGCCCTCATCCACCTTCCCCCATCACCACTTGGGAGTTGGTGCCTCCGGTGATAGGGTTGGTGCCACCAAGACCTCTATGCCGGCTTGCCCTGGTGCACGATCTTCTTTTTTCATAAACTTTTGCAACATTCGCGGTCTCTTTACTAATTTCCACTTTGTCGAACACCACCTCTCTTCTTCTAGACCTCATCTCTTATTCTTAACCGAAACTCAGGTGTCTGAGTGCTCTGACAGCAAGCCCTACTCTGTTTCCTCCTACTGTCTCTATTCTCAATTTTCATCCAAGGCGGATGTTGCGCTTATGTCGCAAATGATGTTGTTGTTCTCGTGTTCTAATTTGAGTCTTCTGAATTCTCTACTTTATGGCTTAAACTATCTTGCAACTCTACAACTAAATTTATCTGTTCTGTCTACTTATCTCCTAACTCTACAGACTATCCAAAATTCTTCGACTATCTTAACTCCAAAATAGAACACATTCTTTCTTCTTCTCCTTTTCCGAAATCATCATATTAGGTGATTTCAATGTTCACCACCGCCAATGGCTTTCATCTAGTTCTCACGATCCAGCTGGTGAACTCGCCTTCCAATTTTCTATCCAGAACAACCTTGAGCAGTTGGTGCATCTCCCTACCCGTATCCCTGATCGCCTTGGTGATGAACCCAACATACTGGATCTTAACTTCTCTTTCCTTACACTGTTAAACTCTTTCCTCCTCTGGGTTCATCCGATCACCTTCTTATCTCTGTATCTTGTTCCGTCTCTTCAAGTCTTCCGCAAGAACGGCCCCCGCCTTCGGCGAGGAGACGTTTCTGGCATTTCGGTGCCACTAACTGGTCTGACTTGCGGTTGTACTTCTCTGATTTTCCATGGAATGATTACTGTTTCCGTGGGAGGGGTCCCTCTGAGTGTGCTGAGCGCATAACCGAGGTGATCCTCTCTGGCATGGAGGCGTACATTCCATATTTTTCCCTTCTACTAAACCTAACAAACCTTGGTTTAACTCGTGCTATCCGCCACAGGGAGGCTGCCTTCAGGGATTACCGTCGTCTTCAAACTCCAGAAACTCATTCAACTTATATTTCATCCCGGAATCGTGCAAAATCTATTCTTCCGTGAATACCAAAAACTCCTTTCTCCGCTTAAAATGCAACAATCTTTCTGGCTCTACATCCTCACGCCCTTTCTGGCATTTTGCAAAAAATGTCAACTCTAACTTTGCTTCTTCCTCTTTCCCTCCTTTAGTATCTTCTGACGGTTCAACTGCAGTTTTGCCTTCCTCTAAAGCTGAACTCTTCGCTCAAACTTTTGCCTCTAATTCAACCTTGGACGATTCCGGAGCTGTTCCTTCTCCTCCAACCCCCTCCAACTCATTTATACCTAAAATTATAATTTCTTCTAAAGACGTTATTTCTGCTCTCTCTGAGCTTAACACTAAGAAGGCGTACGGTCCTGACGGTATCCCTCCTGTGGTTCTCAAAACTTGTGCTTCCGAGCTTGCACCCTGCCTTGGTAAACTTTTTCGCCTATGTCTTTCTACTTCAACCTTCCCTTCTTGCTGGAAACGTGCGCTCATTCAGCCTGTGCCGAAGAAGGGGGACCCCTCTCAGCCCTCTAAATATCGTCCAATTTCTTTAACCTCCGTTCTTTCTAAAGTTTTCGAATCTATCCTTAACAGGAAGATTTGGAAACATCTCAATTCTTCTAATCTTATCTCTGATCGCCAGTATGGCTTTCGTAAGAAACGCTCTACTGGTGATCTCCTTTCCCTTCCTCTCTGACTCTTGGTCCTCCGCTATTCGGCATTTCGGTGAATCTTTTGCTGTTGCGCTAGACATATCGAAAGCTTTCGATAGAGTCTGGCACAAAGCTTTGATTTCCAAACTTCCCTCTTTCGGAATCTATCCTTCTCTCTGTGACCTTCTCTCTGATTTCCTTTCCGGTCTTTCTATAGCCGCTGTTGTAGACGGCCACCGCTCTTCCTTTAAATCTATTAACAGTGGTGTTCCTCAAGGATCTGTCCTATCCCCAACACTTTTTCTACTATTTCATTAATGATCTTCTCTCTGTTACTTCATCTCCTATCCACTCCTATGCTGATGACTCCACCCTTCATTACTCTTTTCAATTTGAAAGGCGCCCCTCTCAACAACAGTTACTAGACGCAAGGAGGGTTGCCTTGGAGCAGCTGACCTCTGATCTATCTCGTATTTCTAATTGGGGCAGAGAGAACATGGTTGTTTTCAATGCCACCAAAACTCAATTCCTCCATCTCTCCACTCGACACAATCTTCCACACAACTATAATATCTTCTTCGAAAACACTCAACTCAGACCTTCATCTGTTCTTAATATTCTCGGTGTTTCCTTTTCTCGTGATCTTTCTTGGAAAGATCACATTACCTTCTCTTTCTAAACAAGCTTCTAAGAGGTTGGTGTTCTGAGGCGCCTTCAGTATTTCTTTACTCCACCCCAGTTGCTTGCTCTGTATAGGGGTGTTGTTCGCCCCTGTATGGAGTATGCTTCACCATATCTGGGGTGGTTCCACACATACAGCTCTCCTAGAGAAGGTGGAGTCTAGGGCATTTCGTCTCATCAACTCTCCTGCTCTTACTAACTCTCTTCAATCTCTTTCTGCCCGTCGAATTGTTGCGTCACTCTCTCTTACTATCGCTATTACAATGGACACTGCTCTTCTGAACTCTCTCGTCGCATACCTCCTCCATCTGAGAAGGGCTCGTGCGACTCGTCTTTCTACACAGTCTCATCCTTTCTCTGTCCAACTCTCTGACCCCAGACTTAACCGCTATGCTCAATCTTACATGTACTCTACTGGTAAAGTCTGGAACACACTCCCTTCTTCTATTTTTCCAACTTCCTATGACTTACACACCTTCAAACGTCGTGTATCGGGACATGTCAGCCTTTAGTTTGACCAGGCTTCCGTCTTTTCCCCCAACTCTGGTGGAATTTTGGTACGCCTCTGGCCTTTGCCCACCAGAGGTGATATAAAAAAAAAAAAAAAAAAAAAAAATATATATATATATATATATATATATATATATATATATATATATATATATATATATATATATATATATATATATATATATATATATATATATATATATATATATATATATATATATATATATATATATATATATATATATATATATATATATATATATATATATATATATATATATATATATATATATATATATATATATATATATATATATATATACATATAAAGCATATATCGGTATCTTATCATGGTGATGGCTTTAAAAGCTTTCAATATTGACGCCTGTCCTTGTTTGTGTCTTGGTTCGAGTGGCCTTATTAATCTGCCTCTTTTCAATGCTCTGCATGTATGTATTGAAAATGCACGGACTAACGCACGTTTATACGCACAAAAGCTTTTACACGTACACACACACACGCACACACACACACACACACACACACACACACACACACACACACACAAACACACACAGGCATCCATTTAAATTCTTCTTCTATATAACCTATAAAAATTTTTCCAAACCTGAAAATGAGCTTTAATGTTAAAAGTGACATCGTAGTTGATATTTTTGTGGGTTTCGCTTTGCCGGGTTTTTTTTTTTTTTTTTTTTTTTTTTTTTTTTTTTTTTTTTTTTTTTTTTTAGCATGTATCTCTATTTTGGAGCTTTTTATTATGTGTTTTTGTGAGTATTTTTCTGTTTGAGTGTTTTGTCTATATATTTTTCGTTCGAGTCCTTTTTCTGGAGTGTTTAGTTTGTAATTTTTTTTGCTTCTATTATTTTTGTGTCGGGAACATTTTGTTTTCAATCTTCTCTCTTTGTCGGAATATTTTTTTTTCTGTTTTTACGTGTAAGAATATTTCTTTAGAAGAGGGTTTTGTTTGTGTGTCTTGTGCGCTTCCTTTACACAGAGGGATTTTTCTTTTTTTCTTTTTTTTCTTCTGTGAGTGGGTGTGTTTATTGTGCGTTTGGGTGTGCATTGTGCGTGTGGGTGTGTGTACTCTTGCGAATTAAGAAAACGTTGAATGAATGGCATCATATATTTAGCGTTGCTGGGAAAATTTTATTTTCTCTTAAAGATTTAATCATTTTGTGAATAATATTTTTCCAAGAAAATTTATTTGCTTTCTTTTTTTTTTTTTTTTTTTTTTTTTTTTGGTATATTTTGCTGTTTCTTTTTCACAATTTTATTTTTCTGAACTCAAAATAAGAATTTTTAATAATATTTTTAGACTTAAATTTCGAAACTTAAGTTGCCTCGGGAAGAAATGTATAAATTCATATATTCCAAAATAGATTCCAAAAAAAATATAACCTTTGTATTTCCTCATATACATTATACAATATGTATAAATATATATATATATATATAATATATATATATATATATATATATATATATATATATATATATATATATATATATATATGTATATATATATATTAGTGTTTAAGTGGAGCTTTTATGTGTCTAGATTCCCATGATA
>SEYY01017980.1:17500-22500 GCA_009176605.1 Armadillidium nasatum
TTTTCTTGTGAAGACTTTTTTTTTTTTTTCTTTCAAAATTTTCACCTTTGTGACGAATAATTTTCTGCAAATTTTTATTTAATGGATGAAATTTCATACTTCAATTGGCAAAATTTACGTAAAAAATTTAAGCAATTTTTACAGTTTATGATTTCATTTCATAATCTGAATGGTGAGGAAGAAGTAATGAATTCGACGGTCAGAAAATTACTTTTTTTTTTTACCTGGAGTAAAAAAATGTCTTCACTCTTAAAATTTGATCGTGTCAGTTTTTTTTTCCTTTTAAACCGATATGGAGAAAATTAATTTCTACCTAAGAATCTAACGAAATAATTGGTACAAAATTCGTTTTGACATTTTGACTGAATTTCTTAAACAAAACATATGTTCTTCATCTAAAGAAACAGATTTCTTCAACTTCACTTGAACAGCCAAATATTTCCCACAATGGAAGAAATTTTGATTCTCTGTGTAGTAATTGTCCTCGTGTCCACCATATAGGAACCTGAATCTGTTTACTTCTTGGTAGTTTACAGAGATTATTTTCTGACAACAGAGAAAGTCTTTTGGAAAAGTATGAAGATTTTAATATTTTTTTTAGTATTTTCGATCTCATTCTAGACGTTAGATTTATTTTTGAGTATGTGAGTTGTATTTTTTATATTTTCAAACCACAAAACTTTAAAAAAAAAAAAAAAAAAAAAAAAAAAAAACCACAAAACTTTTTTTAAAATTTTTTAATGCTTTGCAATTTAGCTCTTTTTTTCAATAAAAATATTTTAAATGCAAATGCTAAAATTGATCTAATTTTTTTTCTGAAGAAACTTTGAGCTGTTCCTTTAATATTTTATGTTCATTAAAAAGAACTAATATCTAACATACGACAATTGAATAAAATACATATTGAACAAATTTTTTAATCACAATCGTTTTCAGTGAGCAGTTCTGAAAATTAATACTCGACTACGCAAGTGCGAAGCCTAAACGGAATAATGAATTTAATTATTACTTAAGTATTCCGTTATTTGTGTGTTGTGTAAAATTCTTCAATTATCTTCAATTGATATAATTAATCTTACAATATTTTTAAAAAATGAAACTCTCCGTATTACTTCTTCCCAAAGTATCTATTTCCTACACTTTGCTCTTCACTCTTCACTCGGAAATCTAATTTCTACTCTTTACTCTTCACTATAGGAAATCTATTTCCTACTCTTAACTCTTCACTCGGAAATCTATTACTACTCTTTACTCTTCCATTTTCACTCGGAAATATATTTCCTACTCTTTACTCTTCACTCTTCACTCGGAAATCTATTTCCTACACTTTACTCTTCACTTTTCACTCTTAACTCAGAATTTGTAGAGACTTTTCTCATTGTTTCCTCATGAGTTTCTGATAATCTCTTTAATCATTTTCATGTAAGAATTTACAAAAAAATAAATAATTTTTTACTCCGTACTTTATCCATTATACTTTATAACAAAGTAAATCCTCTTAGGGAAACTTAGCGTTTTTCTACTACTTTATTTCCGGATCATGTATGTCTGTGTGAGTTTAGGTGTGTGTGTGTATTTGTGTGTTGTAATGATACGAGAAAACATTTTTAATTAAAAACATAATATTAAAATTTATTTTTATAGCTATACTTTAGTCTATTAATTTTAATTATAATTCCGGTTTCTTCTTTGTCCATGTAATTAAGAATTATTTTGGCTAATCTTCAACACATTTGCATAATTAAAACTAAAAGTGTGGTCAAACGAGTACTGATTAAACTATAAATGGGAAAATCTTACTTAAAATGAATTATTATTATTATTATTATTATTATTATTATTATTATTATTATTATTATTATTATTATTATTATTATTATTATTATTACTGTTATTAATATTATTAATATTATTATTATTATTATTATTATTAATATTAATATTATTATTATTATTATTATTATTATTATTATTATTATTATTATTATATTATTAATATTATTATTATTATTATTATTATTATTATTATTATTATTATTATTATTATTATTATTATTATTATTATTATTATTATTATTATTATTATTATTATTATTATTATTACTGAACAAATATTATTATTGAAAATACTATTAATACTATTAATACTAGTATTATTGAAAATACTATTAATACTTTTAAATTATTGCTGTAATTTGAAGCTAGCTTGGAGTCAGCACTATAAGCCTTATTACTGTCGCTATTACAATTTTTATTATTATTATCATCGCTATCATTATTATAGTTGTTGATATTTTTAGTACTTACTTATCATAATTACACTGATTATTATTTTTATATTTCTACGTTCATTATTGTATCGGCGACCAACTACTTCCTCTTATCTTTACTGTTTTTAGTATTATTACTATTATTATTATTATTATGTTATCATTATCATTATTATTATTATTATCTTTATTATTATTATTGTTATTATTATTATTATTATTATTATTATTATTATTATTATTATTATTATTATTCGGAATTATTACTATTAGTATTTGTATTTGTATTATTACTATTATTATTAGAATTAGTATTTCAATTACTAATTTCTCTATTATTAATTTTACATATTATTTGTATTTTAATTACCATCATCTACTAGATGCACCATTTTAGTATTTAATTTTAAATAATAAATTTAAAAGTTTATTTAACTACTAAACCTTGGGGCTCAATGGAAACAAATGTGTATCCCCTTAGAAGTCCCTTTTCAGAGAACTGTACAGTCACTCCATTACTATTATTATTATTGTTATATTGTAGCATAATTAGTAGTATAAGACCTGATAAATATTGTAAATTATAATGTATACGTTCAATGAATAAAATATTTTGAATTGAATTGAATTGAATTATTATTATTAATATTACTATTATTTTTATTATTATTATTATTATTATTATTATTATTATTATTATTATTATTATTATTATTATTATTATTATTATTATTATTATTATTATTATTATTATTATTATTATTATTATTATTATTATTATTATTATTATTATTATTATTATTATTATTATTATTATTATTATTATTATTATTATTATTATTATTATTATTATTATTATTATTATTATTATTATTATCACTTCCTTCATTTTAATATTTTTTTTTTATTAAAAAGAATAATAATTATAGTAGTTTGAGATAGTTTAATTGGAAAAAGTCTTCGTTAAAAGTGAATGAACAAATGCTACACTAAAAGATTTTTTTTTTACAAAAACGCCACCATTTGATTTTTTTTTTTTTTTTTTTTTTTTTTACAAAAACACCACCATTTGAAGAGAGCTTTATGTAGAAACTAAATAAATTATAATAAAATTTTGTAGAGGAAAATAGATTAAAAAAGAAAGGAAGTGATGAAGTTATTAGTAAAACTTTGATTCTCTTCACAAAGTAAAGCAAGTCATAATGGCAAAGATAAATTAATAAAAATTACAAGAAATTATAATATCTATTGAAAGACAGTAGTTATGTGTTAGTCATATATATATATATATATATATATATATATATATATATATATATTATATATATAATATATATATATATATATATATATATATATATATATATATATATATACATATATATATATATATATATATATATATATATATATATATATATATATATATATATATATATATATATATATATATATATATATATATATGCAAAGTCATAATATATAAATTAATAAATTACAAAATAAATATATATAAAGACAGTATTATGTACTGTTTATCATTTATATATATATATATATATATTATATATATATATATATATATATATATATATATATATATATATATATATTATATATATATATATATATATATATATATATATATTATATATTATATATATATATATATATATATATATATATATATATATATATATATATATATATATTATATATATATATATATATATATATATATATATATATATATATATATATAATATATATATATATATATATATATATATATATATATATATATATATATATATATATATATATATATATATATATATATATATATATATATATATATATATATATATATATATATAATAATATATATATATATTATATATATATAATATATATAATTTTATATTTAATATTTATTTTAATATATCTTTTTTAGGTTCTTCTTTCCCTATTAGAAAAGCTTCTCCTCTTTAGTCATTAATTACACTAATAATTAATAACAATAATTAATAATTAATAGCACTAATAATTAATAATAATAATTAATTACACTAATTAATAACGAATCTGCCTAGTGTGACTTAGGTTCCGGGTTCGATTCCTGGAGTCAAAATCTCCAAAATTAAATGCAAAAACCAAGTGAATAATAAAATAATAATAATAAAATAAATAATATAATAATAATAAATAATAAAATAATAAAATAAAAAAAAGCCTAGTGAAGATTTTGAAGCTTTGGAAATGCCTCCGATAAGGATGAGTTTTGGAATAGAATTAAGAAGTAAATTTTCTCTATAAATTCTTAAGTTTTGAATTTGAAGATAGAAAAGTGTAAGATGAAAATATATCTTTTGTTAATAATTAATCTTCTTAATATTATTACAATTGAGATAATTATTTACTGCTCAGTATTATTTGACTTTCAACCAGTCTTTGTTATATTTAATATTTTAAGTAGAATATGCAATTTTCCTGTATCTTGAAATATTAAAACACTTTTTGTCTAAGATTTGTTTTTTGTTTTTTTGCCTTTAATAAGAGGGCTCGTACATATACATTTAATATAAGAAGTAAATAAATAAAGTGTAACAAAAACCCATAAGCATATGTGCAGACGTAACACGAGCACTGTCATAGGCAGATATGGTCATAATGATTCTCAGACAACAAAATAGACTTCTAATATTCCCGGAAAAGTTTTTCAGGTTCGAC
>SEYY01017980.1:27500-32500 GCA_009176605.1 Armadillidium nasatum
AATTTAGAAAACAATATGGGAAACTACTGGACAATTTCCGTAAAATCAAACACTTTCATTTTAATAAAAATTTAATCAAACACAAATGTTTTAATTATTATCATATTAATCTCATTTCCATAGAGTTTAGAAAAGTTTGAACAAATGGAAAAAATTTTTTTTATTAAAACCATTAAAATGCAAATGAAAATCTTCTCCATAAAACAATTATTATGATTTATGTCAACTAGTATATCTACCACAAATTTATTTTTAGTGGACCTCAACTTCATTCACTAAAATATTTTACTAATTTTACAAGAAAAGCCAGCCACTCCTGTTCTGAAACTTGACATATCTGTTGTGTTATGAGAAGGATGGATAGCTTTTCAGTAAGGGGACCGCAATATAACACACACATAGACACACACACTCTCCTTAATGGAAATCTGAATCAGCATTTATTCGATTTAAGAAAAATATATATATATATATATATATATATATATATATATATATATATATATATATATATATATATATATATATATATATATATATATATATATATATATATATATATATATATATATATATATATATATATATATATATATATATATATATATATATATATATATATATATATAATATATATATATATATATATATATATATATATATATATATATATATATATATATATATATAATATATTATATATATATATATATATATATAATATATATATATATATATAATATAATAAATACCACTCTATGAAAAAATAAAAATTAAAAGATTAAAAGAGACACAACAAGAAATTAAAAAAGAAATAAAAGTGGAGAATTAAAACACGCGTAAACGTTTCAGAGCTCAACTCGGCCCCCTGATCACTACGCTAGCAAATAGAAAATCAACGAACAACACAGTTCCACATCTCCGGTGAAAAAAAAAATGAAAAAAAAAAAAAAATAAAAAAACACTACGACAAAGTTACGTCACAGAATTCTGGCAACTAGCAAATGAAGATAAATTAGGTTTTAAAAATTAAATTCATAAAATTGACAAGAGAGTTATCTATATCGAAAAATCCTGATGAAATATTAAAATTGTTTGAGGTTTTAATGAAAAATGATTCTATTAATCTATTTAAATTTTTGACTTGGAATTAAAAACAAATCCCTGTTTTTTTTTTGTTTTTTTTTTTCATCGGAGTGTGGAACTGTGTTGTTCGTTCATTTTCTATTTGCTAGCGCAGTGATCAGGGGGCCGAGTTGAACTTGAAACGTTTACGCGTGTTTTAATTATCCATTTTTTTCCTTTTTTAATTTTCTTGTTGTGTCTCTTTTAAATCTTTAATTTTTATTGTTTATATCATATTTTTTTAAAAATTAATTAGTACATTACGGAAAACGATTAAGTGTTAGTTTCCTTAAAATTATATATATATATATATATATATATATATATATATATATATATATATATATATATATATATATATATATATATATATATATATATATATATATATATATATATATATTTTTTTTTTTTTTTTTTTTTTTTTTTTTTTGTTTTTTTTTTTTTTTTTTCAACAGTTTCAGGAAGGAAGAAAATTTTCAACATTTTATTTTCGGTTAATTTTGAAAGAATATATAAAAAAATCAAATAGGAATTCTCCACAGGATTTAAAAAGTTTCTTATAAATATTTTCAAAAACATAAATTCGCTGAAAAGTTAAATATTATTATTATTATTATTATTATTATTATTATTATTATTATTATTATTATTATTATTATTATTATTATTATTTATATTATTATTATTTATTATTATTATTATTATTATTATTATTATTATTATTATTATTATTATTATTATTAATATTATTATAATATTATTATTATTATTATTATTATTATTATTATTGTGTCTTGCCTTTATTATTAATATATATTTGGTTGAAATTTAGTATATTTTATATTTCATAATCCGATCTATACTAATATAGGAGTGGGAAGAAAGTATATCAAAGGTGATGCTCTCTTGCATTGAGCGTATATTTCATACCCTTTCCCTTCAGTTAAAACTAACAAACCTTGATTTACTTTTCGTTATTCGAAGCAGGGAATCTCCTATCAGGAAATACCATCGTCTTTAAACTCCTGAAACTCACGCAACTTTTATTTCATCACGGAATTGTGCAAAATCAATTTTCCTCAGCATTAAAAATAAATTTTCTCCTCTTTATGAGGGAAATAGAATGAATGATCTCTATGGTCCCTCCACTGAAAGCTCTTTCTGACGTTTTGTTAAAAAAAAAAAAAAATTTAAATTAAAAAATTAAAAAAAATAAAATAATCGGTTTATTTTTAAAAAAGGAATGAACATCTCAAATAGGAAAAAAATCTTCAGTGTTTTTTAAACCTCAAAACACAGCAAAATGTTTTAAGAAAATCTAAATTAAAATAACTATAATATTTGAAAATTAAATTTTGAAATAATAATTCTAAATTGAAGTATTTTCCCATTAAACAAAAAAGTTAGAAAAAAACTCCATATCCATTACATGCTATTAATATTTATTAATTTTTATAAATCGAATAAGTGTTGATTCACATTTCCATTAACGAGAGTTGTGTGTATATGTGTGCGTGTGTCTATGTGTGTGTTATATTTATTTCCTTTCATGACTTCATGACAGTTTCTCAACTCCCAATAAACAATGGAGTTTTTATAACGTATTATTTATAACTTCTTTTGCCAAACGGAATATCTGAATGCTTCGCATAAGGAAAAAAAATAAAAAAATATCTATATCTATCTATGATTATTTTACCTTGCATTATTCTAATGGATAGAGCAAATGCTAGATGTTGACCTCTGATTTCTTCGTATCTTCTATTGGTACACGAGAACAATGCTATTCTCAAAGTTTAAAGTGTTCTTGTATTCTTTAAAATTAGGCATCTTTAATCTTCTAGTCAGAGAATTTTGGTGTTTTCTTTTCTCGTTATATGTCTTCGATGGTTGTCACTGTGTCCTTTTAATCGGATTTCTAAGAAATTTGCAGTTTATGGGTTTATATTTTTTATTGAAATTGCAGTCTAAAGGTTTATATCAGTTAAACACGTCCTTTGCTGACTCCTCTGTAATGAGATCACTTTCGATCTTGTATAGAGTACGAGTCATTTGAATGTGATGAATCCACTCACATAACTTTTCTTTAAGGATAAGATCTACTGCTCTTTTCGCGTCATCAACTTGCCAACCCATGCAAACTCCTTTCTATCTTTCAAATGGTTCCCTCAAACTCATTATATTACTTAATACTTATACTAATACAGACCTAATTTATTGATATGTCGCAAGTTTTCCCCTTCACAGAAATGTCCTTTTTTAATACAGTACTTTTGCTCTTTAATTTTCTCCACGAAAGCTGCATAGATAATGTTATTACCTTCGTGTATTCAACAGGTGATTTATGATTCTCTCTTCCTTCCTTCCTCCATTCTCCCACCTTTCTTTGATTTAGCTCTCATGTATTGTCACACGTATACCATTAAAATAACATGAGATTATATATAGTCTTTAATCTTTCTACATTGCATGTTACGGGAAGTCCGAGAATATTCAATGAAAAGAGTACATAAATGAAACGAAGGCAACGAATGAGAAGTAGGGGAACATAACCTGTCAAGCAAGTTGTTAAAAATGTTTTTAATATTCACATGGGATGAATTCTCATTAAATCTCAATTTGAAGAATTTTTTGCCAGAAAGGTTTGTGGTAATTCGTGATCAGGAAAACCCTTTAAATTAATCTATCTCCTTTATCTCTTTTGTAAATTGCTTTTCCCAGCTGCTTCTTATTCTTATTCACATATTTTATATTTACTATATAGGCTCTCCCTTTCTTATTTTTCATGTATGTACTGTTTCAAAAAGAGAGCAAAATATTTTATTCTAAATCTGTGTATACTCATGTGTTCAACAATTTCCTTTGAAATTCCCTAAAAGCTAAAAGCTAGATTTTATGCAAATAAAGATATTTAGTGCTCAAATATTTTCATATGAACTGTATTACAAAGGATTCCCTTTATCCAAACGACTTCTGCATTCTAAGGCGCAACCTTTTAAATCCATAATTTATGTCAAAAATATTTCAACAATGACTTTTTTTTTTCTTCTCTCTCTCTCTCTCTATCTCTCTCACACTTTCTCACACTCACACACACACACACACACACACACACACACACACACACTCAACTCTTCCTCATAAAATGACACTTCAGGGTCGAGCTTCAAAATGTCATTATTAGATAGTCCTGTAATAAAGTTAAATGCGAACAGACAGAATGGAGAAGAATCTAAATTTACGTCGCCATGAAGTGATTCTAGACACGAGAGTACTTATAAAAAAAGCACGTTAAAGATTCAAGTCATGAGAGTACTTATAATACACACATAAGAGATTTTGCTTTGAAGACAAGCACAAGCCTCTTTAAGAGTACTTTAAAGCTTCGTAAACATCGTCGTTAAGGAGAGGTGCTCAACATTAGTTCCACCATTTAATAAAAACACAAATTAATTCTAACCTTTACGTCGCTATTATTCAAAGGATATGGTAGTAAGGCAAATGGAAAGGGAAACAATAAAGAAGCATATGTGACCCAACACAGATATAATAATAATAATAAAATAGAGAGAGAGAGAGAGAGAGAGAGAGAGAGAGAGAGAGAGAGAGAGAGAGAGAGAGAAAGAGAGAGAGAGAAAGAGAAAGAGATAGAGAGAAAGAAAGAAAGGAGAGAGAGAGAGAGAGAAATCTTAATAAAAATATTGTAAAGGAAAATCCAAAGAAAATTCAAAAGAATTTTTTTCAGACATTATTATATAAGATAAGAAAAGACGTAAATCAAAGGATAGACTCTAGTTATATATATATATATATATATATATATATAATATATATATATATATATATATATATATATATATATAATATATATA
>SEYY01017980.1:60000-63583 GCA_009176605.1 Armadillidium nasatum
CATCCCCCTCCATCTCACTCTGTACTCCGAAAATCTCCTTTCTTCGTCTAAACGCAAACCCCTTTCCCCTAAAATCTCTCTAACTGCATCCATCCATCTCTACTTTGGCCTTACTCTCCCTCTACCCCCTATACCTCGGATCTAAGTACTCTGCCCACCATTATGTCCTCATCCATTCTGCACCAATGTTCAAACCACCTTAGTACTCCCTCCTCTGTTCTATTCACCATTTCCCCCCTTCATCCACACATTTCCTTTATTCTTTCGTTTCTAATCTTATCTACCTTTCTGAAACCTCATATCGTTTTCAGTTCTTTCGTCTCAAACACATTCAAACTATTTCTCGCCAGAGCTTTCATCATCCATGTTTCACATCCATTCATTATAGATGCAAACACATATGCTCAAGCATTCTTACCTTAAACTCCTTTGATATTCTCCCCTTCCTCCATATCTCCCTTAATCCCTCCATCACTTTCATTCCTTCCACCACTTTATTCTTCATTTCCTTTTCCATTTTCTTCTCCTTCAAATATCTCAGATATTTGAACTCTTCCTCCTAATCAAATCTCTTTCCCCCACCTCTACACCCACCACCTTTCTGCTCTTTTCATCAATCATCCCCACCTCTATTCCTCATTACTTTACTTTTTGCTGGATTCACATTCAATCTCTTGTTTCCACATTTCTCCTTAAATTCTTTCACCAACATTCTCAACTTTTCACTTGATTCCTCCACCAACACCGCATCATCCCAAACAGTAAAACATTTACCTCCCATTCAGCCTCTACGCTTCTCAGCCTAATATACTTTTCCCTTCACTCTTTATTTCCCTAACTACACTATCTATCAACAGATCAAACTATCAAGATTACATTACACACCCTGTTTTTGCCTCTCTTCTACTTTAAACCAATCAGTAAGTTTTCTTATCACCCATAAAAGGCTTCAATCCTTTTCAATTATCTCCCTCTCCCTCCCCCACTCCTCCCTCAACACCTCCAACAATTTCCTCTACTTACCCTTTCATATGCTTTCTCCAAATCCATGAAACATACATATCCCACTTTATGTTTCTCACACAATTTCTCACCAATCATTCTCAGTGTAAACACTTGGTCCACACATCCTCTATCATCTCTAAAATTTCCTTATTCCTCACCCACTTCCTCTCTTTTCAATTCTTTCACTCCCATAAATCTTTTTTACCACACTCTACAGACTAATTCCCCCATAATTTTTACACACAATCTTATTCACTGTTCACTTATATATAAGCACAATACAAGCATCCTGCCATTCCTAAGGCACTCTCTCTTCGCCCCAACCAGTCAACAAGCTCTCCAGCTCCCTCCCTTATCATCTTGTCATATGCACCGTCTGTACCCGCCGACTTTCCCTTTTTCTTATTTCCTCCCGCTACTTCTACCTCATCCCTATTAATACTCCTATCCCCTTCCCGTCATTATATATACCTTCCCATTATTTCTTACCGCTCTCCCCTATCTATTCATTCTCTCCTCATTCAACAATTTACTAAAGTACCTTCTCCATCTCTTTCCTACCTCTTTCTCAACTTTATTAACTCACTATCTTCTCCTTTCCTTTCACATCCTCCCCTTCTCTTTCCTCCCTCTCCTCACCCTATTTTCTTCCTTACAAAATATATTTCTTCTCTCCTTAAATTTTTCTGCAACTTTTCTGTCCCACTCCTCTTTCACTCTCCTTTTTTGCACTCTTAGCCTCCCTCTTCGCCTCCCTACACCTCTCCTTATATTTCTCCCGATCACTACCCTCCTTCATATCCAAATACCTGTTAAAGACCTCCTTTTTCTTTTGCACAAAGTTCACAACTTTCATATATATAATATAATAGTATATATATATTTATATATATATATATATATATATATATATATATATATATATATATATATATATATATATATATATATATATATATATAAATAATATGTTTGAAGAATAAAAAATTAGAATAGGCGATTATAAAAAAAAAAGAGATTTAGAAAAAAAAAAATTTAATTTAATATACAGTTAAAACTGGATTAAAACTCCAAAAAATGTAACAATTATTGTATTAGGAACATTAATATTAATATAATCTCTGAATGGTACACTAGTAGCAACATAATATAAATAAATGTTTGGATGCAGCAGCAAGGAAACTTCCTTTTACTTACAAAAACATTTACAAGAGTCAGT
Organism: Armadillidium nasatum; assembly: GCA_009176605.1. Classification (NCBI taxonomy): domain Eukaryota; kingdom Metazoa; phylum Arthropoda; class Malacostraca; order Isopoda; family Armadillidiidae; genus Armadillidium; species Armadillidium nasatum. Next base: position 62,225 of record SEYY01017980.1, read on the forward strand.
GCATTGTTTGAATTTACATCCTACTAAAAGAAGAAGGCATTAAAGTACCACAAGTAGATAAAGACTATAAGAATGGAAAAGTTGTAATAACATGATACTTAGAAAGGAAAGAAATTAAATTGATTCTGCTGTTAAATTACGCATAGATTGAAAGACTGAAAGCCGGAAACAGCATCGAAGGCAAAAAGAGTAAAAGAAAACTTTTATAAATATAACTTCAACTTCGGAGTATAAACTGGAAGAAAAAAAAAGATCTTCAATAAAAAATAAATACTTTTAAGAAAAATAATTATTTTAAAATTAGTAAGGAAGTAGACTAAGTAAAATGGAAAGAGAATATATTTTTAAAGTATTGGAAAAACCCTTTCTATAAAATGAAAACAAGATGCGTTGCAAACTATTTTCAAAGCTACAAAATGAAAGAACTCAGGTTACTACTCAGGTTTGATGTCTTAGAACAAATTTATTCAAAAAAGCATAAAGAAATAATCAGTAGTTCTGATCCTTGCAGAATGTGTGGAGAATTGGTAGAAACAGTGCTCCAAATATGGTCCGGATGTAAGAACCTTCTACGTAGATGATAGTTTAGAAAACAGATACAACTCCGTTTGCATATTTATTCATCTCAAACTTTGCAAAATAAATTGCACTAAGACTCTAAATAATAACTGAACATACAATATCCACTTCTACCACTCCTGCAGTAGATATAAATGAACAAATTCTACTTCTGTATGTCTTAGGAATACCTTCCGACATTTTTGTTCCAAGCAATAGACCGGATACTGTAGTTATCATTAAACCATCATGAAAAAGCAAATTAATAGAGGTTGGAGTAACATACGATTGAAATGGAGCCCTTTTGCGAAAAAGAGAAATTTAATATTGAAGACTATATATGTTACTCTATCAGGAGGATTTGGGACACCGAAAAAGTTAGGGTGGTGCGAATATTTGTTGAAGTCCTGCGAAAATTGAAACTTCATTACTGACTTTCTTTGAAAAGATCCCAGCAATTGGTTGCTATGGAGGCTTTTAAAGGAAGTTTAAGCTTAATAAGGTAGATCTTATACGAGAGCTGAATGTTTGATGCTATTACCCTGCTTGACAGTAGGTGTTGGCTACGGTATGACAAGGAGGCAACTCCCGTTATATATATATATACTATATATATATTAATATATATAGTATATAATTATAATATAAATATATAACTAATATATATATAAATATTATTATATATATTAGAGAAATAATATGGTCTATAGCGTTTTTTGAAATTAGAACTTTGCAATGAAGAAAGGAAAAAAAAAATGAGAAGACAATTTTTACTTAAAAGAAGAAAGAAAAAGAGTATTT
>SEYY01017982.1:0-5000 GCA_009176605.1 Armadillidium nasatum
AGTTTCAATCATTGTAATGAAGAGTGAAATATAATTTCTATTCATTTTAAACCAGTGCCACAGACTCTAATATGCATTATTATCTACTTTTTAATGTAAATATAAAATAAAAATAAATAAAAAAAAAAAAAAAAAAAATTTTTTGTTTAAAAAAAAAAAAAAAAAAATGGCACTCAGAAAATAATCGTAATATATTTTAAAATCTTATTAAAATTGCTACTTCTTTACAGATTGTTAATTATTTAAAGATATTTCTATTAAAATAAAAGTAAAAATGGATATCAAATCTGAAATTGAAATAAAAATGGAAGAATTAGGTCTCAGAAATGACTTTTCTCAGGATTATCAGGTAATGCTCAATATATATATAATATATATATATATATATATATATATTATATATATATATATATTATTATATATATATATATATATATATATATATATATATAATATATATATATTTTTAGGGGTTTGATTTTTTTGATTTTTTTAAAACATAATAAAACTGATTTTTTGATTTGTTTTATTTTGTCATATTTTTTTGATACATAATGATATAACAGATATATTAGTTCCTTCTTACTGTGTTAAAAAACTTCAAAGTAGTTTATATATTAGAAATATAACTTCATTAATATTTGGTTCAAGATTTCATATAGGGTAATACAAGAATCTGATCTTCATTAATATAATTTATTCAATATCGAACTGTTAAGAGTTTAGAATACCTAATATATATATCCAATCAAATCTTCAACAAAATTTTATTGAGCTTTAATCTAATGCAATTTGAGGTTATAGACAAAAGAGAAAAGACAATTCCTTTTAATTTTCAACCATTCAAATCATTTGTTAAATTTTTATACAACATAAGAAAACAATATTCCTCTATCTAAATTATAAAAGAAAGAAAATTTAAGCACTTTTGATGCATAATCATTAATCCATAAATTAAATACATATCTTGCAAAATATATATATACTGTATATATATATATATATATATATATATATATATATATATATATTATATATATATATATATATATATATATATATATATATATATATATATATATATATATATAATATATATTATATAAACTTGCAATAAACTGTTTACTAGCTCTAACTAACTGTAGGTATATTTACTAAAGTTACTATACTATATACTATTTAATACATATGGTTATCAGTTATCGTTGAGAGCTGAGACTGAACAGAAGTAAAGACGTAGTACTGGCAAAATAAAAAATAGTAAGCTTGAGCATCACTGCCTCAGTCACATTGACTGTTAATATTTACTACGTAGTAGTAATACAAGTGTCTAGTGTTACCAATGTAGATGGCGATGTTTTTACTCTTTAGGCTTTAGTAGTATATAATACCATAGTATTATAGAGTATACACTAGTAACACTACTAAAGACTAAAAGAGTAAAGGCATGGCCATCTACCCTGGTGACACTAGACACTAGTATTACTACTAAGTAGTAAGTACTAACAGTCAATGTAACATGCAGTGATTGATGCTCAAGTATTATAATAATACTAGTATTCACTATTCAGTTATTTTTATTAATTAGTAATTACTATTCACTAGTATTCAGGTTTTTGTAAATGAACACTATTTCTGCAGCTTTAACTGTCCCAAGTCTGTTCCTTAACTTTGATTGAACCAACCCAAAAGAAGAAAAAACCCTTTCAACTCCAGCTGACGAAGCTGTGGTGGTGAACAACCTAGTAACTAGTTCTTACATTGAATCAGAAATGGAACGCCTCAGTGAAAGCCACCAAACATAAGGACCAACTCTAAGTGTTTCTTCCTTAAGCAAGTAGGGAAGGAATGGAGGTGTTCTAGCTTTATACCTCATTATATCCGGCATGGCATTAGAGTATGCTTCATTTGCCCATTCCATTGCCTCAGATTCTTCATCTGCAGATAGTTTTTCTCCTTGGTACTAGGGATGGTACCTGTTATTAATTTGACTTTAAACTTATTTTAATGAGTTTGATAGTACCTTTTTCCTTTCAGAGTTAGGAGATTTCATCTCTGACGTTTCAATAGTAACCAATTTAAAAGGTCATTGATAAAATTTATAGAATAATATAATTTTTTTTATATTTAAGTGTATATCCAAATATGATTTTAAAAACCTTTAATTATAAATAAGGGAAGGACCCATTCTCAAGACTTTTTTTTTATTATTTGAGCTATTGAGCTGAAATTTACAAAACAGTCGATTTCTGACGTTTTTCTGAGTCTCTAACGGTTTAGCAGTTATAGGGGGTCAAAATTCAAAAAAAGATTAATTAGAAGTGGTAAAATAGTGGTCAGAATGATCCAAAAACTCCCCTGTACATTCTTAGCCCCAATCTCTACAATATTAACAGAGAACATTTGGGAATAGTCCGGTTGGTGTTTGATTTTAGGAAGTCAAATTTTTTTTTGAAAAAAAAATTGATAAAAAATATAACCTTCCTGAGAAAAAAATTTCTTAAAAAAAATCCCTGTCTAATGTTTTTGAAAATTGGATATTGTTTAGAGGAGGAATAGATCTAAAACTTTTATTTAAAACACTTTTAAAAACTAATTGTTTGATTCGAGATACAGCCTCTCAAAATTTGGAAAACTTGAAATTTCGTCGAAAATTCGGCCATTTTCGATAAGCTGTATCTCAAATCAGACAAATCAGTTTTAAAAGTGTTTTAAATAAAAGTTTTAGATCTATCCCCCCTCTAATAAACCTAAAAAAAAAAAAGAATTCCAATCAAGATTTTTTTTTTTACAAATATTTTTGTCCGAAGGTGTGAATTTTTCAAAATTGAAAAAAAAAAATTTCGACACCTGGTCAAGTAAGGGCATATAACCTGTTTTCTGTTATGCACACATCAAAACTCTGTAAAAAGTTTTTATAGCCAATAGATTTTTGAATATACACACCAAATTTCAGACCAAAATAATATTTTTTGCGTCCTCACGGTAGATTTAAACTTACCTTAAATTTAAGAAATTTCTACTAAACTTTAATTCGGTCGTAAAAACGTTAGGAATGGAATTTTTTCGTCGGGAAAAAAGCTATATATACTGAAATTTTCAGGAGAATCGGATGAAAATTTTTTTTTTTCAACATTGGATCCTTCCCTTTACTATTGCAGTTGACAAACTTTTATGTTGTTGGTGAGTAACCTTCTTTTATGTTAAATTTTATTGTTTTAACTTTGTGGGCTAAAATAATACACTAACTAGTTGGGTTCAATATAATTATTTTTGTTCTTAAAATTTTGGTTGGGGAGTCACAGTACTACTTTTAGCTCTTTTCTGCCTAACAGAAAATCCACATAATAATTAAGCCTATTTGAAACACTTCTTTCAACAATAATAATAATAATAATAATAATAATAATAATAATAATTAAAATAATGATAAATTTTTAAATATTTTACATTTAATTCCTTGTGACTAAACTTCTTGAGAAGCAACAAAGGAAACTTTGAAGTCAAAATTTGTGCAAAAAATTCCTCTTCGTCTGATTCAAAATGTGCTTTTAAACCCTTTTTCATTTACTTTATTTAGCAACGAAGAAACATTTTTCACGCTCATATATTCCTATTATAGAAAATGGGTTAATAATAATAATAATAATAATAATAATAATAATAATAATAATAATAATAATGAATATTTATGCATCCTGCCCTTTTAACAACCTGTTTTTCAAGGTGAGTAAAAAAATAATAATAATAATAATAATAATAATAAAAATAATAATTTTTCTGAGTTCCTGTACAGGTGCAGACTCAGCTAATGAAAATCCGACAATACTAGTGTGAAATTCCAACACTAGGGTCTGCCCCCTAGACTGAACGAAATGAAAAACTTTGATAATATTGAGAGTAAGTTTATTTCTCGTAAGGCAAAAAGAACGCCGGATCGGAAGTGTGGCGATTCAGCCAGAATGAATGACAACCGATTCCCCTGGGAACGGAGTACAGTTTAGGGAAGTACCTGCAACGTAGTGTCACAAAGGCAGGGCGTCCTACCAAGATGTGGTAGATAGTGAAGTGGTGTATAAACTCGGCAAAAGTTGCAAGAAGGAGGGTTATCCCTTGACATAATGTACCCGTGCATGGCATTAGTGTGCTCAATTCTGAGGAGTGTCAGTGCCACTTCCCGTTGGTGGCTAAGGCGAACTGGGAGGGATCAACCCGACAGACACGAGAGGTTTCACCGAACTAAGTTTAGCACTCAACAGTTTTGCCATTCAGTCTGAAAATCTTTTGAGAGGTGCGAAGTAGTCCGTTGCTGTTTGAAGGCTCCACAGGAGTCAGAGAGGGAGGTACACGTTGCTGGAGATCCGTGAAGATGCACACAGAAGCGATCCTCTATCTGCTAACTAATTACTGAGAATCCGCAAATGAGAAAGAACCCATCAAAATTGAAAGGACTTCTTGAGATCATGAAGGCGGTAAAAGAACTGGTGAATGATAGACAATATTGGATTTCAAGATAGTCGATTCTGAAAAGCGAAAAGGGCACTTTAAGAATCTGAGAAGATAGTGAAGGAGTCTTCCCGGTGTAGTGACCAAATCTTGAAGACTGCAAGCAGCAGCGCCACTTTCTCAACCATGAAAACAGAGAACACGATGGAAGGGTATAGGACACTGTGTAGTAATGAAAGACAGCCAAAGCTACCACACCGTATTCATTCTTGGAGCCAATGATAAAGACAGCAGTCGTACCAGTTATGACTAGCAAGATGGGAAGAAAAGCCAGCACTAAGGAAGGTAGGTAGGTCCATAGGATTTAACTGTGACTATGAACCCTTACATAATGGCGACGGAGAAGGTGACCACAGCATATCGAGATAGTTATACGAGAATAGCAGGACAACTCGGAACGGGATGTAGAGATACTTAAAGGTATCAAACACCACCGTGGCAAAGGGCCTAAATGGTCGGAGAAAAGATACCATGTCGAGAATTACAGTAAAAAC
>SEYY01017983.1:0-2500 GCA_009176605.1 Armadillidium nasatum
TATATAATATATATATATATATATATATATATATATATATATCAGCAAAGTATATATGAATTGCTTCGAAATAGGGTAGAGACTTAAAGTTAAATAAACTTTGATCCTTGGAAGAATGTCAGGTGTGAGACTTTGTTCTAAAGAGATACCAAATTGATTTCTGCATCTTCGAAGGATGTGAGGTGAGAATAGAAGAAGAAAATCCTATTTGAGGGTAATTTTCAATAAAATATCAAAATTGTGATAGTAGTGATATTAGGGCTTTCTGGCTTTATTATTATTATTATTATTTTTATTATTATTATTACTATTATTATTATTATTATTATTATTATTATTATTATTATTATTATTATTATTATTATATTATTATTATTATTATTATTATTATTATTATTATTATTATTATTATTATTATTATTATTATTTGATGTGAATTTTCATTGAAAATCTGCAAAAACTAAGAAATCGTTAGAATTACCCTTAAATTGAATGTTGAAAAATTCTTGAATGAGATTATCTTTCTTATAATACTATATGAGTACTCTTGAAATTCTTCGTTTGAAAGGATGTCTTGAAATACCTCGTTGACATCTTTTGTTGTTCTCCGTATTGTTCTTCAGGTATATAAATATAGAAGAAATTTCATGTAATTTCGAATTCTTCTGTTAAATAAAGAAGCGAAACGATTGGATTTATATTTTAAATTTAATCACAAAAGTAGGTCAGAAATTTTTTTTTATAGATTTTGGATTTAGAGTATGAGATGCGAGGTTGAAAATGTCTTTTTGAATTCATTGCATTGTGCAGAAAAGGTTGAAAATAAGTGACGAAATAAAATAACTTACTATTTTAAATCTGACATATCTATGCTGACCAATACTTAAAGGGAGGGAAGGAGGTAGAGAGAAAACAGAGAGAGAGAAAGAAAGAAAGAATGAAGGAAAAATTACTGAGAGAGGAAGTGAAGAGGAAAACTTATACCCTCACAAAAAACGTCTATTGCAAATAAATATATAACTTGCTAATGAATTGTGCCAAAAGAAGAAAAACAGTGAAAACCATTCGCACGTGGAGTCAGTCTATTAAGCTAAATATATAATGTTCAAATGTTCTTAACGAAAATTTTTGTTTCCCAAAACCTAACCAATTTTAAGTGTTATTCTCTTCTCCTCTTTAATATTCATGTATAAATTGAACTGCTATAGCAGTTCAATTTCTACAGCATAAAAGTGCCTTATAGTGACAAACTACTCGTAATATTAACACGAATACGAAAGTGTTTACGTAAGAGGTATATATATATATATATATATATATATATATATATATATATATATATATAATATATATATATATATATATATATATATATATATATATATATATATATATATATATATATATATATATATATTATATATATATAAGGAAGACGCAAGGTCAGTCCAAACTGATTTAATTATCTAACATTGGTTATATGTATGAAGTGATGAGTTTGGATATTTCTCTAAATTCTGGTGCCTAATGATTTTTCTTTATCGTGAATTTCCCCAGAACGTAATCCTTCCAGTGCGCTTTTGAACTCGGCACAAGAGAGACTTCGTTCTTCTTCCCACATTATAAACACTAATACCATAATTAAATTTTCTTTTAATATCTTTTTAAAATTATTAAAACACATGTAGCCTCGTAGAATCCACGGAAGGTGTTTTCCAAAGATAGCCCCTTGTCTAACCTTTAGCTTAGTCATTTTGGATTTTGCGTACTCTAATGATAGTGTTGTTACCGTCACAGATTTGCAGACCTGTTCTTGTGCCCGGTCTCCATTTTTCAATAATTTGTTGAACATTAGCTGTCTTTATTCTAATATTCTAATTTCAACATTTTTGAACAGCTCTTATCTTCTAGATTTTACCTCATATTCTTGATCCAAACTTAGTTGACTAAGCGTACCGATAGCAAGCCTAACTCTTCTTCCTCATATTCTCTCTATCCTCAAATTTCAGTAAATGGCTGATGCTGTGTATATGTGCGCAATGATTTATTCTGTTCTAGTGTTTCTAATGTATATATAATCTTCCGACTTTTCTATTTTATGGCCTAAAATATCTTTATAATTTGCAACTTCTTGTATTCTGCTTATTTACCTCCTAGTTTACCATCTAACCTATATTCTTTAACTTCCTAAACTCCAAAATACAATACTCTCTTCCTTTTTTCCACACCATACCAGCTGCTTGAACTTTATAAGGGTCACACGTATCATTCGCTCTTATATGGAGTATGCTTCACTCATTTCGAGCGATTCCGCTTATAAGCTCCCCTTGGAATTATGAATTATACGGCTTTTCATCCTCAAATCTTCCGCTCTCGACGACTCTCTCCAATGTATTTCTTCTGCCCTTCGACCTATTGCATCACACTCCTTATAGCGTCACTATAAAAACAGACACCGCACTTTTGAATTATTCAGTTGTATACCGCCTTCTTTGAGGAG
>SEYY01017983.1:15000-16010 GCA_009176605.1 Armadillidium nasatum
AATGAGACGGTTAAGACATTTGACGATGACAATGACGATCATTGTAAATTATAGAATGACGATGATATTGAAAAAGTATATTTTAAAAATTTTCATAATTTTAATAGATTTAACAATTTTATAACGAGAAAGAATTAAATTATCTTTATTCTTTATTCAAATGAGTAAATACTTGAAATATAAATATATGGGATAGTACAGGGTGTCCAACTCACTCTTGGCTCCAGATATGAGCGCATAGATACCAAAGGAGTGGTCAAAAGTTAATAAAATTTGTCACGAATAAAGCTTGGTTTGTGAGAATTGTTCTGACATCACAAATGCTGGGAGCGATCGCCATTAGCGTCAAAGCATGCCGGAACGCATGCTTTTCCATGTTATGGAAGGTTGCCACCAACACACTGGAAGTCATATTGCCAATTGTCTGTTGAACTTGTCTTTCAGTTGCATGAGAGTATGTGGCTTGTTGAGATTCACCTTCCCTTTCAGCATGCCCCATAAGAGGAAATCCAACTGGGTAAGGTCAGGTGACCTTAGTGGCCAAAGTCCTTTGGAAATAATACGATCTTCAAAGAAGGACTCAATTTCGTGCATGTTGACTTTGGACGTCTGTCAAGTGACACTATCCTGCTAAAAATAGCTGGTACAGAGTTCCTCGTTATCCAAATGATTTACGAACTCTTGGAAAATGTTCATATACAAATATTGTTAACTTGTGACCACTACTTTGATATCTATAAGCGCATGTCTGGGACCGAGAGCGAGTGGGACACCCTATAGTATCTTCAGAACATTGATTTTAAAATTTCAATTTATTTTTAAAAAAACAATTTATCCTAATAAAGTTTCCTAATTAAAAAGTTAATAAAAAGAAACCTCTCGAATTTTGGACAAATTTTGGGTACACTTCTGTTTAAAAGGGTTCGTTTTATTGTGGATTTATAGAAGCGTAGTTTATCAACATACATACCAACCCATGAATAAACCCATAAGCCTTTACTTACACTATA
>SEYY01017985.1:0-10322 GCA_009176605.1 Armadillidium nasatum
GCTAGCTTCCAATCCTTGTACATTCATGCGTTTGTATATAGGTATATATTTTTTTTCTTTCCATGAACAATTTTGCCTAAGTGTTTGCCGGTGTTTATTTTTCACAATTCAATACGTACGACCTACAAAAATATTTAGTTATCTTTGAAATTTTTCCAGACCCATTACGCTATCTATACTAAATCGCATGGCAAAATATGATGTGAATTACGGTCAAATGGATTCATTAAATGAAGATAGTAAGTAAATGTAGACATTGAAAATACATTAAAAGGAAAAGAGTTTAGGTTTTGATAAATACTTTTATTTAAAGTGTCCTTGCTTTGAAACTTATTGTTTTGTGATTTATTTATTTTTATTTTATTTGTTTTTGTTTTTTATTTATTCATTTGATAAAGTTTAGAATAAAGAAAGTAATGGTTTTTATATAAAAATGTGGTTTAATCCCAGTAAACCTTGTTCAAATATTTGGGTTTTATTTCTTAATTTACTCAGTTACAAAAGTTTAATATAATGTTTTATATAATATATTTGTGAATCCTTTCTTTTTATTAAGCAAATTTATTTTATTTTATTTTATCTACCTCTGATTATTTATCTAGTATTATCAATCTCTTTACCTCTATACAAGTTTGCTTTACGATTTTAACACAAAATGTTTATTTTTTTTCACTTTTCAAAATAGCTTCTCTTTATTTACGTTTTTTATTCTACGAAATTAATTAAATATTTTCCTCGGCATTTAATGTCATGTTTCCTTTTTAATTAAATAATCTAATGATTCTGACGACAATTTTTCGCTTACTCTAACAGAGTAATTTTCTATAAATTAAAAAAGGGGTTTTTATTTTATGCTAAATGTTCGAATTCTTCCATTCAACTGCTCCAATAGATGTTTCATTTATTTTTAATGCTTATTTATAATTTGTAGAGAAAGTAGATTAAACGAAGCAGCCTGTTATAATAATAATAATAAAAAATAATAATAATAATAATATAATAATAATAATAATAATAATAATAATAATAATAATGTTGCAATATTTTATTAAAAATTTCGTATGCCATTTCCAAAAAAGATTGACTGCATTGATCCATTACTCTCTTTTTTAAGGCATCGTATAAACTGCCCTGAACGAGTTGCGTGTTGTTAGTTGCTCGACATCAAACAAGCCCAAATTTACTTGACTTAATTCCATAAAAAATGAGCGAGTCGAAGCATTTCTAGCTTCAATGCTTTTTTATTCACTATTTAAACATGATACAAACAGAATAAAATGTTACTATTTCTAAGAATTTGATTATAATTATGTAAATTAATTATTAGTAAAAAAATTAGGTGTTAAAATAATTGTATTTACTGAGCCTCAGTCTCTTTTACGATAAGCTACTGAAGGATTATTATCAAGGGCGTTTATTAATTAATCAGATTCTTATAGCAATTATGCAGTTAAAATGTTTGATGTAGCGACCGTTGAGGTGTCCGATACTTCCAAAGCGAAGAATATCCAGAAAACTTTTACTAATTTTATGATTTTTAGGTTTTCAAAACTTCTACGTAAAATTTAATTCTTTTATTTATTTAATGTTTGGTTGCAAATAAGAAAACAGTATCAAAATTAATGTATATTAATGTCAATTTTAAGCATTAAAAATTTTAATTTGCCAATATATATATATATATATATATATATATATATATATATATATATATATATATATATATATATATATATATATATATATATATATATATATATATATATATATATATATATATATATATATATATATATAATATATTATATTATATATATATAGATAATAATATATATATATATATATATATATATATATATATATATATATATATATATATATATATATATATATATATATATATATATATATATATATATATATATATATATATATATATATATATATATATATATATATATATATATATATATATATATATATATATATATATATATATATATATATATATATATATATATATATATATGATAATTTCATTATTACTGAGAGTGAATGAATAATGAATAGTTCTTGGAAGGTCATAAAGTGTTCTCAACGATTCCAGAAATAATTATTTTCTCTGTCTCCTTTTGAAATGCATAATATTATATATATATATATATATATATATATATATAATATATATATATATATATATATATATATATATATATATATATATATATATACCCCTGTAAAGCAAGCAACTAGGGTGGCGTAAATAAAATCACGAAGGCGCCTCAGAACACCCAACCTTTTGAAGCTTGTTTAAGAAAGAGAAGTAATGTGATCCTTCCAAGAAAGATCACTAAAAAAAAGAAACACAGAGAATATTGAGGACAGATGAAGGTTTGAGTTGTGTTTTCGAAGAAGATGTCATAGTTGTGTGGAAGATTGTGTCGAGTAGAGAGATGGAGGAATTGAGTTTTTGAGGCATTGAAAACGACCATGTTTTCTCTGCCCCAATTTGAAATACGAGAAAGATCAGATCAAGGCCACTTTTCATTCAAGCGTAAGTTAACTACCGTTCGGAGGGGTGTCTTTAAAATTAGAAAGAGTAAAGATAGGTGGAGTCAATTGCATTGGAGTGGATTCTTGATTAAGTAATTGAGAGAAGGTTTTTTAATGAAAAGTGCAAAGAGAGATGGGGATAAGACAGATCCTTAGTGAACACTACTATTTATAGATTTAAGTCAGGAACGATGGCCATCTACAACAGCAGCTATAGAACGACAGAAAGGAAATTAGAAAGAAGATCATAGAGAGAAGGATAGATTCCGAAAGAGGGAAGTTTGGAAATTAAAGCTATCGAAGGCTTTCGATATGTCTAGCGCCATAGCGAAAGATTCACCGAAACACCGAAGAGCGAAGGACCAAAAGTCAGAAAGCAGAGAAAGAAGATCAACGGTAGAGCGTTCTTTTAAAAAACCGTACTGGCGATCAGAAATATGATTAAAAGAATATATATATATATATATATATATATATATATATATATATATATATATATATATATATATATATTATATATATATATATATATATATATATATATATATATATATATATATATATATTATATATATATATAATATATACACGTGTATGTGTAAGTGTATATGTATTTTAGCATTTGTTTGAGTGCAAAAGGTTTTTAAAAAATATTTCTAAACCCAAAATTATATTAATCGTTCATCACTGGAAAGAAACTGGTTAAACCTCATATGAAATATTTGAAGGAAATTTCTAATTTTAGTCATTTTGGGTTATTATTAAATGGTATGGTATATTTTATAGAAAAAAGTAAATATTAATGTTTTCGTCTGAGTTTAAAATAAAGTATGCCTTGTTTATGATAATAATTTAAGTAGAAAAAAGGATGTTATGTTAAATGTAATTATGTTAAAACCTTCCGATAGGATAATAACGGAGAATAATAAAACAAATTTCCAAATTAATTAATTCATTTAAACAAACCAAAAGATTTCTTTTGTTTTACAAAACAATTGATTTTCTCTCGAAAGAAATTTGAAAAATATTAATATTGGAATTGTTTTGAATTGATGGAGTTGTCAAATTGCAATTTAAGACAAAGTCAAATTGGAAAACAAAATCTTATTGATGAAATATAAAATCACTAAGACGTAAATTAAAAAATATTAATTATTTCTTCTCTCTCTCTTTCTTTCTTTCTCTCTCTCTCTCTCTCTCTCTCTCTTTCTCTCTTTCTCTCCCTCTCTCTCTCTCCCTCCCTTTCTCTCCCTCTCTCTCTCTCCTCCTCTCTCTCCCCCTCCCTCCCTCTCTCTCTCTCTCCCTCCCTCCCTCTCTCTCTCTCTCTCTCTCTCCCTCTCTCTCTCTCTCTCTCTTCTCTCTTTCTCTCTCTCTCTCTCTCTCTCTCTTTCTCTCTCTTATTATATATATATATATATATATATATATATATATATATATATATATTATATATATATATATATATATATATATATATATATATATATATATATATATATATATAAAATAATATCAACGCCTACACAATAATAAAAATTCATATATTAATTAATGAAGGACTCAATTCACTCTATTTAAAACATTTTCTCAGAAAACAATTTATTAATTAATCGTTAGTTTAATTAAAATGTATAAAATAAAAGTATTGATTTAAAGGATAAAAACGAACGAATCTAAATACTTAGAATTTTATTGGAAATCTCCGGAAATTTATATCCACATTTTAAAAACAGTCTCGGACAATATTTAAGTTTTCTTTCATTTTATTCACAAATTTAGTCACTATTTTTAGAGTAGATGCAATTATGAATAGCAGTTTCACACATATTCCATTTAGGCTACGATCATTTTCACTTATTTTGTTTTAATTTCCTGCCAAATACATTTTCTTTCTCTAATATTTTTCTAGTTACTCAAAAACAGCAATTGCTGACATTTACTGTCCATTCTTTCAATATATAAAATGTGATATTCCTCTTGGTCCTTTTCCATCCTAATTCCAAAATCTTCTTCCTGCTATTCCGTAATGATCTTTTATCAGTCACTTCTTTACCTATTCTCTCTTATGCCGATAACTTTATAATTTAAATTAATCTTTTAAAACATAACCAACAGCAAATGCCTGATTTTAGGAAAATAGGCTGTTGAGCAAGTGAGAGCTGATTTTTCTCTTATTTCATACTGGAGCAGAGGAAAATGATTGTATTTGTTTTCTCAAACACACACAATTCTTTAATCTATCACTAGATTCAATCTTCCACATAACTACATTTTTGAAAACGTACAACTAAAACCAACCTTTTTCTTGGCTTTCTTTATCTCGAGATCATGTCTCTAAGGGGTTAATTAACAGGAGCAACGCACATTCAAAATTTCTTCACTATGACTAGGATAAAGTACTCCTAATGGATTTTCTATGGATTCCACTCACAGAGTTCTGAGTATAAGGATGGAGTCAATGATTTTCCATTTAGTAAACTTTCTCACAATTACCAACGATCTTCAATCCCTATTTAGCTGACTCTTTCTAAATCATTGCTATAACCATAGAAACTGCCATTCTGAACTTAATTGAATATCACCTCAGGAGGGTCATGTCGTTCGTTCTTTGCGTATTCTTATCTCTTCTCTGCTCAACTCTTTGACCAAGATTTAACTTTTATTCTAATTTCTTCAAGAATTCTATTAATAAAGTTTTGGACATATTTCCTACTTCTATTTTTATACTTAAAATGACTCACAAACTTTCAGCCATCATATTTCAAGACACATCGGCATATTGCTTTGTTTAAAGTTTGCATTCCTTCTTCTTGTGGGTTTCCTGTAGACATTTGGTCTGTTTAAAAATAATGTAATCTGAATGGACAAAGCATAATTTTATAATTGATATTTACATTACCAATATTCTTTCTAACCAAACAAGAAGGAAAAAGACGCTAAATATTTGGTTTTAAAGGCCATTCATTAACTATATGTCAGTCTAATGCAACTAATGCCTGGGAAAGATCTTTAAATAATCACATATTTTACTCTCACACACGAAAACTAAAACTATACACTACATACTCATCAACATCACCTAAACTAAAATCTTCCACGTACTAAAACTAAAACTAAACGAAAACTTCATATTCCGAAAATAAATAATTTCTCGTTTTTCACAAATTATTATTTTCAGAATTAAAAGATAATTCTCAGATATTTTTCTAATTCTTTCTCTGTGGCAAAGTCTCCTATTTTCACATCCTTCATAAGTGATTAATTAAAGAAATACAAATACAGATAGTTTTATATTTGGCTTCATCACAGTTGTGGCTGTAATATGTTTCAACTCTTTTGAATACCAATTTGAAGAAATTAACTGAAATTTGTACATAATTTTGTTTTTTTTTTACAATATCTTAAATTATTTTGTGTTTTTAATATTGCGTCATATGTGATTCAAACTCTTGTATTTCTAAATTATCATAAAAATGTTTGCTTTCATATTTTTTTTAGCAGTTTTCAGACTTCTCATAATTTGTGAGTTTTGAAATAACTTATAGTATTGGAAAATAACATATCCTGGTCGTTAAAGATCAACATGTCCAGATACACGGCGTTTGAAAGTGTGCAAGTCAAAGGAAGTTGGAAAAACATATAAAGGTAGTGTGTTCCAGACTTTACTAGTAGAGTACATGTAAGATTGAGCATAGCTGTTAAGTCTGGGGTCAGAGAATTGGACTGAGAAAGGATGAGAATGTGTAGGGAGGAGGGTCTACACGAGCTCTTCTCAATGGAGGAGATAAGTGACGTGAGAGTTCAGAAGAGCAATGTCCTTTGTAATAGCGATAGTATAGAGAGAGTGACGCGACCATTCGACGGGCAGAAAGAGATTTAAGAGAATTAGTGAGAGCGGAAGAGCTGATCAGACGAAAAACACTAGACTCCAGCTTTTCAAGGAGAGCTGTATGATTGGAACAATCCCAAATGTGTGAGGCGTACTTCATACAGAGAAGAACTACGCCTCTATACAAAGCAAGCAACTGTGGTGGCGTGAAAAAATTACGAAGGCGCCTCAAAAGGCCCAACCTTTTAGAAGCTTCTTTAAAAAGACAGTTATTGTACCCTTTACAAGAAAGAACACGAGAAAAAAAAACACCAAGAATATTAAGAATAAATAAAGGATTGAATTGTGTATTTTCGGAGAAGTTATCATATTTGTGTGGTTGATTGTGTCTAGAAGAGAGATGGAGGAATAGAGTTTTGGAGGCATTGAAAACAACCATGTTTTATCTGTCCTAATTTGAAATAAATACGAGAAAGGTAATAGGTTTGTTCGTTCAAGGCTACATTCCAAGTATCAATTAACTGCTGTTGGGAGGAGCATTTTCAAATTGAAAGGAGTAATGAAAAGGGTGGAGTCATCGGCAATGGAGTGAATAGGTGATGGAAGTATTAAAGAGAAGGTCATTAATGAAAAGTTAGAAAAAGTGTTGCAGATAGGGACAGAACCCTGAGGGACACCACTATTAATAGATTTAAAGAATGAACAATAGCTGTCTTCAACAGCTGCTATAGAACGACCGGAAAGGAAATTAGTTAGAAGATCACAGAGAGAAGGAGTAGATACCGAAAGAGGGAAGTATAGAAATCAAAGCTTTGTGCCAGACTCTATAGAAGGCTTTCGATATGTCCAGCGAGAGAGCAAGCGATCCACCGAAATGCCGAAGAGCGGAGAACCAAGAGTCAGAGAGAAGCAAAAGAAGATCACCAGTAGAGCGTTTCTTACGAAAGCCATACTGGTGATCAGAAATAAGATGAGAAGAATTGACATGTTTCCAATCATATATATATATATATATATATATATATATATATATATATATATATATATATATATATATATATATATATATATATATATATATATATATATATATATATATATATATATATATATATATATATATATATATATATATATATATATATATATATATATATATATATATATATATATATATATATATATATATATATATATATATATATATATATATATATATATATATATATATATATATATATATATATATATATATATATATATATATATATATATATATGTGTATGTGTGTATATATGTGTGTTTGGCAGGCGTGAAAGAAAAATTGAAAGCTTTCTTAAAATACGCTCAATCCCAAAGTTTAGAAGTCCGAGAAGAACCGAAGTGAGAAATCGAGTAATCTTCATTTTCCCTGAAGTGTCACGCCATATTTATTCAACTTCCATAATGGAATGAAATAAAAATAAGAGAAAATGTATATATATATAAAAATATATAGGATCAAAAAAATTGAACGAAGAATTAAAAAAAAAAAAAAAAAAAAAAAAAAATTCTGGAAAGAAATATAAGCAATTCGTCAGGATTTTCGTTTGGCTTTTAAAGGAAGGTTTTAAATGAACGAAGAAAAATAAGACTCGAGGAAAAGTTAATCTTTTTCCACGCATGACGAAGGAAAAGTCTTCATAATTTAGGAGACTTAAAAAGATGTGTGGAAGGTCAATTGCTGACTGAATTAAGAAAAGCCTCTTACTACTCTTTCTATTATTTGATAATGTGTTACATCTTAAATTTGATAACCTATTAGTGATTTATATATATATATATATATATATATATATATATATATATATATATATATATATATATATATATATATATATATATATATATATATATATATATATATATATATATATATATATATATATATATTATGCTTTTAATTTCCAGAACCTCAATCTTCTTAAAATAAATTTCATACGAAACATTTGGAACAAAATACTCTCAAGCAATCTCATTTTCACAATTTTAGATAAATTTTTCTTTTCCCAAATTTCTCTAAGACTTCTCGGCATTCTTTCGCACTCCGCATCCCTATGAAAAATCTCGTTTTTCATACCTCCGAACTCTCCAATATCCATTCCATATACCCTAAAGCCGGTTGTTTCAGCTACACTTACACCACCCACCTCTAATGTTTTCCAATTCTCTCTGAGCTTCTTCTTTTAGCTTTGCATTAATGTTCATGATTTTATTTTTAGCAGAATTAATTTTAAGTCCTTTCCCTTGGCACAGTAGTTGAAACTCAGATTCCAAATCACGTAGCTTTTCTTTTGAATTATCCACCAACTCAGTATCGTCAGCAAATAATAGAGAAGCTAATCCCCCCAAAACCTTCAGGCAGATATTTGTTAGTTTCTTTTCACTTCAATCTACACCTCTTACTATACTCTCCAAAAAAAATATTAATTAACCACGGAAATTACACAACCCTGCCTTAAACCTATTCCTAACCAAAACAACTCCTTTATCTTAATTCTAACGCATACTTTATTTTTCCTGAAAATAGTTTAACAGTATTTAACAATGTTCTATTTATCCATAACTTTCCAAAACTCTCCACAACTTTCCTATCTGAACCTGGTTATATGCCTTTAAAAACAATGTAGAACACAAAACCGTCTTTCACCTTTCTGAATTTTTCTGTCACTATTTTTAAGGTAAGCACTTGATTCATACATCCTCAACCCTCTCTATAATTAGATTGTTCTCTACCACTCTATTTATCCGTAATACTTTCAGCTTTTCCATTAACACTCGTCCAAATATCTTACGAACTATTCTCGATAAACTTATTCATCTGTAATTAAAGTATTCCTTTTTTTTCTCCCTTACCCTTGTAAGCAGGGACTATACAGGAGTCATGCCAATCTTTTCCCAGTAAACATTAAATAATCTTAAAAGTCTCTCCACAATACTATTACCCCATTTTTTAACATTTCTACTTGTATGGCATTCAAGCCAGAAATTTTTTCTCCTTAGGTTTCCTTCAAAGCATTCAAGATTTCATTCTTTGTTATGTGTCCTCCCTAATATAACTTATTGTCTTTCTTCTCCCTCTTCTACTCTTGTAGCATTTAGTAACTCCCTAAAATCTCCTCCGTCTTTCCTCTACTTCTATATCATCCTGAACTACATTCCCATTCAAAGTCTGTACACCAGTTATAACTTTTTATTCTAAACTAGGGTTGGCCGAACACAGTAATTTTCCACATCGTGGGGCCTATAACACAACGGTTGTAGCGCACCTCACCACCAGTCATTTCTTTCGTACCACACCGCACCGCACAGGCATATATAATTGAAATATATATATATATATATATATATATATATATATATATATATATATATATATATATATATATATATATATATATATATATATATATATATATATATATATATATATATATATAGGGGGAGGACGTAGCGCAGTCCGAAGCGATGCAAGTACCCCCCACTGGGCTTAACACACGGGGTGATAGGATAGGCTAGACCATTCCGTTTCACTCCGTTGCCCTTTGGTTCGTTCCTTTTCGCGTTTCGTCTTCTCTGAGGGTCTCTAGTGTACCCTCGACCAACATTGGAGTGCCTATGCTCCAACCTTCCTCTTTCTTCACATGTCTTACAATATTTACAAACACTTACACTAACATTACCTATTAAATTTATCAAAATGGCAAAACTTAAATCTGCCTCGGAGAATCCAAGAGGGGCGGATTCCAAATATAGCCCCTCATCCACTCCTTCCCCCATCACCACTTGGGAGTTGGTGGCCTCCGGTGATGGGGTTGGCGCCACCAAGACCTCTATGCCGACTTGCCCTGGTGCACGGTCTTCATTTTTCATTAATTTCTGCAACATTCGCGGTCTTTTT
>SEYY01017986.1:10000-12500 GCA_009176605.1 Armadillidium nasatum
ATTTGAAAAATTTATTCTTTTTTCATTTATTTTTAAAATTGTTTTTGAAGTTTTCACATTTGAATAACTTTCAGTAATTTAGTTACAGTAATATATATTACTATGTATATTTTTCTTCTCTAGAGTTTTATGTTGTAAATTTAATATTTATATTTTTTTTGACGTAATGTATTCAAATAATGCATGTAGCTGAGTTCTTTTTGAATACATAGCAAGCTAAGTCTTCATTTTTAAAGGGAGAATGTTTTTTTTTTTTTTTTTTTTGTTTTTTTTTAAGTAGGATTCCTTTGAAAAAGAATTTCAGGTTGACTGGTGTTGCTTCATGTTTTATACAATCCAATTAATGAGTTTCAACTTTTTTGACTTATTTTTCTTATTTGGCTTACTTGGCTTACTTGTCGAACTTGACTTACCTGGCTTTCTTAGCTTTCTTGTCTTACTTTGCTTACTAGATTTGTGTGGGTTATTCGCCTTGCATTGTTCACTTGACTTACTTCAATTTATTTATTTATCTTACTTGACATGTTTGTCTTACTTAGGAAAGGTAGAATGCAAATAACTTTTTAAATTGAAATTTATAACTCTTTAACATTTGTTGAAACGTCTCAAAGAAGTTGTAAAAAATTTTATGAATAAAAATTTTTCAAAGGTCAGTATCATAATTTGATTAATGAAGAAATAAAATAATAAGTAAATTAAAATCATCATCTGAATATGCTTAATTAGAGCAAATTTAGCAATTTCCATTGGAGTATTTATTACTTCGTAGGGAAGTGTCCTTTGAAGTGCTCAGAAAACACTGGCATTGAAACTCACATTTCATATTTTAACAGTTCAATTAAACCTTAATTAACCTTTTTTTCACTCTGCTTGTTCTCGTGCTGTTCTCTACAAGGATGCTATCTTTAGGAATTGACATCATCTTCAAACTCCCGAAGCTGATGCAGTTTAGTTTTCATCTTGAAACCCGTGCAACATCTATTTATCGTAACACCAAGAACTCTTATCGGAAGAAAATGAAATAAACTTTCTGGTTTCTCTTTGTGATGGCTATTTCTGGAATTTTGTAAAAAAATATCGATTCTGATTTTGCCTTTTCCTCTTTCCCACTTCTAGTATCTTCTGACGGAAGAAGAGATGCTTTGCCTTTTGCTCAAGTTGAAATATTCGCTCAGAGCTTTAACTCTAATTCTACCTTAGACACGTTCCGGAGTTTTTCTTCCTTCTGACATTTTTACGCCTTACATTGTGAAAGTTTCTAAAGACGTGGTTTTTACCCCTCTATATTCAATCCCAATTAAAACGTACGCTGTTCTTCTGAAATCAACATTCTCATACCACTTCCACTGAGAAGGACTCGTACTACATGTTGCTCTTCACAGTCTCATCCTTTCCCTGTAAAACCCTCTAGCCCCAGACTTAACAGCTATGCTCAATCTTACATTATTCTTCAGGTAAGGTGTGGAACACACTCCCTTTGTCTAGTTTCTCAGCTTTCTTTAACTTATTTGTAAACATTCAAACGCTTTGGATCGAGACATGTCGACTTTTAGTTTGACCCTTCTTACTGAAAATTTTGAATTTTAGTGAAAATTGACTGGCCTCCAACCATTGCTCACTTGAATATATATTATATATATATATATATATATATATATATATATATATATATATAATATATATATATATATATATATATAATATATATATATATATATATATATATACTATTTATTACACTTGAGCTATGTTCACTCTTTTTATATTTATTATACCCTAAGGTTTACCATTGCTATCGAGAAATCACAGTTTATTTAAAACATCAAAAATTTTTTTAAAAACAATTCACATCACAATGTATAAAAAGTAATACATTAGAAGACTAGCTTTCGCTTCTGTTTTGAAGCCTCATTCAGGCAAACTGACACGCCTCATTTCTCGCTGAAATTCTGTGTTAACAATGTGGTAGTTGGTTGTTAAGCAATGATTTGGTACACATTGATTTGAAAAATGGAGAGCATATCAACCTGCATCATATAAAAAACATAATACCAAAAAATATAACATTAATTCCATCAAATAATATAATTCTAAAAAAAGTCTTTAAACCACCAAAAGCCTCCAACCCTAACCCCCCTTGCATTTACAGTATTCCTTGCCAAGCTTGTGAATTGCATTATATAGGTGAAACAACTGAACACAATAGAAGAATTTACCAACACAGATATGACCTAAACATAGATAATCAAAATTCAGCTCTCACTATACACAGACAAAACAATAATCATAATATAAACCTTAAGGACAATTACATCATTAAACACATTAATAATTATAATAAAAGAAAAATGTCCGAAGCTTATTGTATAAAAAATCTACCGAATTACAACCTACGTCCAGGGGATTTCAAAATAGATCAGTTGCAGAATGCCATCATGCACCGCTCTCCATTTTTCAAATCAATGTGTTACCAAATCATTGCTTAACAACCTACTACCAC
>SEYY01017987.1:5000-12750 GCA_009176605.1 Armadillidium nasatum
GATAAACCCAACATACTTCTGGGGATAAACCCAACAACATTCTGGCATCCCTCCTCCTACTACTCCTCTCAGGTGTCCCATGTCTCTACCTGTAATTACACATGATCGGGTGCATGGGATCCTTAAATCTATGAACGTCAGGAAGGCCAGCGGCCCGGACGGCATTCCCCCTCGTGTTCTGAGGGAGTGTGCTTCCGAGTTAGCGCCTGTCCTCGTTCAGCTCTACTCTCTATGCCTTAATACTAATACTTTTCCTCAATGCTGGAAGCGTGCATTTGTTCATCCGATCCCGAAAAAAGGTAGTCGCTCTGACCCTTCTAACTATCGACCTATAGCTCTCACTTGTGTTCTATCTAAAATTTTTGAAACTCTCCTCAACTCTCATTTCCTGGATCATTTGGAGTCTCATTCTCTTCTCTCTGATCACCAGTATGGCTTTCGACGCTCGAGGTCAACTGGTGACATACTTTCCTATCTTACTGATCTATGGTCTTCTGCCCTTAGGGACTTCGGGGAGTCTTGTGTGGTGGCGCTTGACATACCCAAGGCTTTTGACCGGGTATAGCATGCGTCGCTGCTCTCCAAGCTCCCTTCCTTTGGGTTCTCCTCCTTCTCTTTGCTCACTCTTGTCCAGTTTTCTCTCAGATCGTTCCATTTCGGCTCTTGTAGATGGAGCGACCTCTTCCTCCTTTTCTGTCAATTGTGGTGTTCCTCAGGGTTCCGTTTTATCTCCAACTTTATTCTTACTTTTCATTAACGATCTCCTCAACTGCACTTCTCTGTTCACTCTTATGCTGATGACAACTCTACATTCTTCTACTCATTTCAAATCTACTCCCTCTTTTGCTTCTAGACTTGCTTCTCGTCTTCAACTTTCCGATTCCATTCTTGCCGATCTGGATGGGATTTCCCGGTTGGGTCATAGCAACCTTGTAAAATTCAACTCTTTAAAAACTCAACTTCTTCACATCTCCCTCTCAAAAACACCTCCTAACTTTCCTATCCTCTTCGATGGCTCTCCCGTCTCACCTGTAAATAACATTAACATTCTTGGTCTAAAATAAACAACAAACTGTCTTGGAAAACCACATATTACAAGGGTTGCTAAAGCGGTCTCTAAGTGAAGCTGGGAGTCCTGTTCAGATGCGAGAATTTTTCCTTCTGAGCAGTTACTCCAAATATATAAGGGTCTTATTCGTCCTTGTATGGAGTACTGTTCTCACATTTGGGGGGGCTCCGGCTCTTCCTCTCTTCTGGATAGGGTTGAATCAAAAGCTAAGAGATTAATAAACTGTCCCCTACTTTCAAACTCACTTGACCCTCTGTCTCTGCGACGTGACGTTGGCGCGCTATCTCTTTTCTACAGGTACTACAATGGCAGGTGCTCGAGGGAATTGGCCTCTCGCATTCCTCCACCAGTTGCGTCGTCCTCGTTGCACAAGCGGTGCCCTGCTTTCGCACCAATTTTGTGTGGATGTAGGAAATCCCAGGCTAGCCCGTTGTGGTACCACCTCCTTTCCAGCCACCTCTAATCTGTGGAACTCTCTACCATCATCTATTTTTCCTCCTGTATTTAATCTTCCACTCTTCAAGGCTTCCGTCTGCGCCCACCTGAAGGCTGTGCGTTCGGTGTGTGTGTGTTTGAGTGAGCTTTGTGCATGTGTGTGTGCCCCCTCCTTGAAGGGGGCTCTGCCCGTGAGTGGTGGCGTTCTGTAAAAAAAAAAAAACTTGATCTTTTCCAAATTTCTAATCCTTCTCCATATCACTGTTAAACTCTTTCATCCTCTGGGTTCATCCGATCCTTGGTCTGACTTGGGGGTGTAAATTTCTAATTTCCCATCGAATGATTACTGTTTTTGTGGGAGGGGTACCTAGGAGTGTGCAGAGCTCATAACCGAGGTGATTCTCTCTGGCATGGAGGTATACATTCCATATTCTTTCCCTTCTACTAAACCTAACAAACCATGGTTAAACTCTGCTTGTTCTCGTGTAATCATCAGCAGGGATGATGCCTTCAGGGATTACCGGCGTGTTCAAACTCTAGGAACTCACGCAACTTAAATTTCCTCACAGAATCGTGCAAAATTTATCCTTCGTAACACTAAAAACTCTTTAATCCGTAGAAAATGCAATTGTCATTCTGGTTCCTCTTCTTCACGCTCTTTCTGGCATTTTGCAAAAAAAAAAAAAAAAGAAATTGAATCTTTTGCTGTCGCGCTGAAAATATCGAAAGCTTTCGATAGTCTGGCGCAAAGCTTTGATTTCCAAACTTTCCTCTTTCGGAATCTATCCTTCTCTCTGATTTCCTTTCAAGTCGTTCTATAGCAGCTATTGTAGACGGCGCCACTGTTCATTCTTTAAATCTATTAATACTCAAGATTCTGTCTGGTCCCCAACACTTTTTCTGCTTTTCATTAATGACTTTCTCTCTGTTACTTCATCTTTCGTCTACTCCTTTGCGAATGACTCCACCCTTCATTACTCTTTTCAATTTCGTTAATAGACGCAAGAAGGGATGCCTTGGAGCAACTGACCTCTGATCTTTCTCGCATTTCAAATTGGAGCTGAGGAAACATCATCGTTTTCAATGCCTCAAAAACTCAATTCCTCCATCTTTCTACTCGACACAATCTTCCACACAACTTTGATATCTTTTTCGAAAACACACAACTCAAACCTTTCGCTTTCTTTAATATTCTTTGTGTCTCCTATTCTAGTGATATTTCTTGGAAAGATCACAATACTTCTCTTTCTAAACAAGCTTCTAAGAGGTTAGGTGTTCTGAGGCGCCTTCAGAATTTCTTCACTCACTCATTCACTCTCACTCATTCTTACACACACACACACACACACTCTCTCTCTCTCTCTCTCTCTCTCTCTCTCTCTCTCTCTCTCTCTCTCTCTCTCTCTCTCTCTCTCTCTCTCTCTCTCTCTCTCTCTCTCTCTCTCAAAATGAATTAAAAATCATTTCTGAAACAATATTTCTCTCAAAATTTTCAATTCTTTAATAAACTTCGTTCTCTCTCTCTCTCTCTCTCTCTCTCTCTCTCTCTCTCTCTCTCTCTCTCTCTCTCTTTTCCTCTATATATATATATATATATATATAATATATATATATATATATATATATATATATATATATATATATATATATATATATATATATATATATATATATATATATATATATATATATATATATATATATATATATATATATATATATATATATATATATATACATATATATATATATACATATATATATATATATATACATATACATATATATATATATATTATATATATATATATATATATATATTATATATTATATATATATATATATATATATATATATATATATATATATATATATATATATATATATATATATATATATTTTATTTATTTATATTGCATAATATATTATTATATAAATAAAATTAAATATTAAAAGACAGAGTTAATATAAAGCGGTATTAATTTTTATTAAATACTCATTTTAATATAACTTTCATATTAAAATTTATTTAATTTTAGTTTTAATTTCTTCAATTTTTTTTATAAATTTATATATATATATTATATATATATATATATATATATATATATATATATATATATATATATATATATATATATATATATATATATATATATATATATATATATATATATATATATATATATATATATATATATATATATATATATACAGGGTGTTACAGGATCTCTCAAACAAACTTGTAGGACAGATAGGTCATACAGAGATGAAAATTTTTTTGTTAAGGCACATATGTCCTCAAACCCTTCGTCTACGAGTTCTGCGCATCGGACAAGATGAGCGCCACGCCATGCCAAGTAACATATTCCCGATTTATTATTATTCTGCTTCGTGTGCCTACAGACACGCTTTTCGGTACTTTTGCGTGGTGTTGTTCGGGTAGGAGTAAACATGGACTACGAGTTACATGAACTGACCGACTTTATTATGTGTTCCGGTGAGGCTAGGGGAAATAGACGAAAGACTCGTCCCATCTACGAACAACATTATCCAAATAGGAGAGAGACATCCACACCACAGTACCTTTGCTGCAATTCATCGCCGCCTACAGGAATGTGGCAACCTTCGTCCTCAGTATGTCGGCAGTGGAAGGCGCGATGTGAGGACACCGATGTTTAAGAACGACCTGGTCGAGAGATTCAGCGAGGCCCCGTCATCCAGCACGCGTGCCATGGCGCATGCTATGGGAGTAAGCAGACTGTCCATATGGAGAGTTCTGCCGGATTACAACATACATGTGTACCACCTTCAGAGGGCTCAGTCCCTTGGACTAGGAGATTATGCACCTCGCATGCACTTTGTACGGTGGTTCCATCATGGCTGTGCAAATGATGTCCTCCTTCTCCACGCCCATGTCATTCATAGATGAAGCCTACTTGACTCGTGACGGTCATTTTAGCAGCAGGAATAGCCATGTCTATGCGAACCCACACGCGGTTGATGCTCGACATCACCAACAGCGATTTTCCGTGAACATCTGAGCTGGAATGATTTGCCGACATTTGCTGGGACGTGTAACCCTGCTAGCAAGGTTAATGGGAGCTACTAACCTACAGTTCATGCAGACCGTGCTTCCGAACCTGTTGGACAGTGTGCCGCTTGCGGTGAGCCGACAACTTTCGGTCCATCGTGATGATTTCCCAACCCACTTCTGTACTGATGCATGGTGAAAGTTAACCGTCGACTTTGGAGAACATTGGAATGGACGTGTAGGATTTGTTGAGTGGCCGACCTGACGCCCCTTGACTTTAATACTTGGGTATGTCAAAAGTATAGGGAATGACACTCCAGTTACCTCTAGAGCTCAGCTGATTGCCCTTATCAATGATGAGTTTCACCACATCACCCAGAATCCTGCCATGCTCGACAGAGTTGGAAGGCCGTTGCTGCGACAATATCAGGCATGTAATGAGGCGCATGGCAGACTGTTTCAACACACATTGTAATATGCCTTCCAGTAAAATGCATAGTGTACAACTGTTTCTATTCTATTTTCAAACCGTACGGGCGAGCCCACGGACAAATACGCATACCACCGAAATGACGCGCATAGAAGTATATGGTCCATATCACATCAAGGTTGTTCTCTGTATGAGCTATCGGTCTTAAAAGCTTTGTCGGTATATATATATATATATATATATATATATATATATATATATATATATATATATATATATATATATATATATATATATATATATATATATATATATATATATATATATATATATATATATATATATATATATATATATATATATATATATATATATATAATTTGATAGTTTAAGAACAAATATTTTAATTTATATATACTGTATTTTGTTTTAAAAATATGAATTTGTATGTTTGTGTGTGTGCGAGCGAGTTTTTTTGTTTCCTTGTTTGCTTCTTTTTATCTTTTTTTTTTTTTTTTTTTTTTTTTTGGTTTAAATTTCGAAGACATTTGAATCCAAACTAATCCCTTACCAATATTTCCACTTACATTTATGATTTAAATATTTTATTTATATATATATATATATATATATATATATATATATATATATATATATATATATATATATATATATATATATATATATATATATATATATATATATATATATATATATATATATATATATATATATATATATATATATATATATATACAGGAAATGATGATCAGGAAATGATGCTGAAATGATGCTTAAATTGAGAAAGTTTGAGTCTTTGTAGAAAGACAAGTCGCACGTTCTCTACTCAATGGAGGAGAAATGCGACAAGAAATATCAGAATACTGGTGTTCGCTGTAAAATGTCTATAATATAAGGAAAGTAAAAAGTTATAAAGTAATAAAAGATCCGGAATGTCAATCTGCGCGAGCGAATTGCCCAAGACCTCACCTAGAGAGAGTCCTCGTAATTATGTTTGTGTGCTATGCATATTTTTGAAATACCATGAAAGTAACTCTATATAAAAATCCGAGCAGCAGCTTTAGGTGTCGAATAACGTAAAAATTTTCCCTCACTTTCATTACTCGTCTATTTTAACTCTTCCTGAAAAGGAACATTAACTTAACGAGAGAAAGATTTGACAGGTGGCCATCACCAGAAATAAAATATCACAAGTCTTTATGATTGTGAATAAAAATTTGACAGGTGGCCATCACCAGAAATGAAATATCACAAGTCTTTATGATTGTGAATAAAAATTTGACAGGTGGCCATCACCAGAAATAAAATATCACAAGTCTTTATGATTGTGAATAAAAATTTGACAGGTGGCCATCACCAGAAATGAAATATAACAAGTCTTTATGATTGTGAATAAAAATTTGACAGGTGGCCATCACCAGAAATAAAATATCACAAGTCTTTATGATTGTGAATAAAAATTTGACAGGTGGCCATCACCAGAAATAAAATATCACAAGTCTTTATGATTGTGAATAAAAATTTGACAGGTGGCCATCACCAGAAATGAAATATAACGAGTCTTTAGTATTGTTTAAAAGAGCACTATTCAATAGGGACTTTAGGGAGTATTTTAAATTTGACGAAATAACATAAAAATGAGAAAGCAAATACTTTTCCCAAAAAATAAATTTCGCCAATTTTTGAGTTAGTGTCCAATTAATAATAATGTATGCATATAAAACCTATTTTTTTTTTTAAACTTATTTATGCCTACCTTCGTAATTTCTTTAATTAAACATGCAATTTCTTCTCTGCCTGACTCAATTACATTAAGAAGTATAGTGTCTAGACAATATCATTCTTATTGCATACAAAAACTTGTTTTTGTAACCTTTGACCTTGTAATGAAAAGAAAACTACTTTTTTTTTTTTTTATCACTGACTACCATTTCTGGTTTTCTTTCTCTCTCTCTCTCTCTCTCTTTCTTACTTGAAAGAGTAAGATAGACAGAGGAATCCTTCCCAACCATTTGACTATACTCTTAAACTTTGAACATAAGTTCTTTCCTAATATTCTAATTTATGCTAACAAGGAAGCCTTTTCTTATACTGTCACTAGTCCTCCGAACATCTCAGTCATATATATATATATATATATATATATATATATATATATATATATATATATATATATATATATATATATATATATATATATATATATATATATATATATATATATATATATATATATATATATATATATATATATATATATATATATATATATATATATATATATATATATATATATATATATATATATATATATATATATATATATATATATATATATTAAACGAGTGTGAGAGAGAGAGAGAGAGAGAGAGAAATTTTCTACTTTTTCAAATATCAACATGATTGAATCAATAAAAAAAATTACCTGTGATTTCTTTTTAGTTTGTTTACAGAGCAAATACTATTATGCTCAAGATGAAAAACTGTTATATATATATATATATATATATATATATATATATATATATATATATATATATATATATATATATATATATATATATATATATATATATATATATATATATATATATATGGCCATAAATTTAAGTTCGCTAAACCTCTAACAAAGTTTAAACATCCTAGTTTAAACTTTGCTATCGGGGAATCGAACTCAGGCCCCATATCATAAAAACGATAGAGTTTTACCTCAACAGTATGCCGAATTATAAGAGAGACCCTAAGAGGAGGCTCATGAATA
>SEYY01017990.1:0-15717 GCA_009176605.1 Armadillidium nasatum
TCAAAAACAGGAAATGTTTTGTATTTTATGATGAGTGTTGTTCTAGGAGTCTGCCATTTTGGATTCAGAATGTATTAATATATTAAATATATATATGCTACATTCTGAAAGAATAAACTGCCAACCATTCATGTCAGGAAATATAAGGATTTCTACATCTCTATTTCCTAATGGTGAGTGATAGGGTGTTTATGCTTTTATTACTTATTAATTATATCAACAGTAAATTTGCTACTAACTTATTACATACACTAATAGTTTAGTATATATATATATATATATATATATATATATATATATATATATATATATATATATATATATATATATATATATATATATATATATATATATATATATATATATATATATATATATATATATATATATATATATACTCAGGTAGGCAAATTGCAGAGACATCATTTTTTTTACTAGAGTTGAAGATATTTATTGAAGAGGTAAATTAATTGTAGGAATCATATCAAAGAAATGATGAAGGACAAGTTAATAATAGCAAGTAAGTAGCTGCTCAGCCACAATGAGGCTGCAGCAAAATGGCTGAAACCCTCTTTTATTATATTTATGCATATTAGTGTTGTGTAAATATAATAAATAGTAATACTTTGTTGATAAATATGCTTCTTTGGATAAGTTGCATAATTATTTCCAAAGGGGGACTGAGGAATATATATATATATATATATATATATATATATATATATATATATATATATATATATATATATATATATATATATATATATATATATATATATATATATATATATATATATATATATATATGCAAGCTAAGAAATTGATTGTTTATAAAAAAAAATTGGTTATTTTATCATATTCAAAATATTGTGAGAAGAGAACCACTGATCAAAACCTTTTGATTTTTTCAGTGAAACTAAAGTGACAGGGCAGTATTTTCATTTAAGAATTGAAGACATTTGTTCACCCTTGTTTTGAATGAGCCTGAAAATAAAATTTTACTGCAACAGCATTTGCTAGTATAACAAGATTGTTGTTTGTGAAAACATGCTTTTACAGTCATATTTAATTTGTATTTATTTATAACATTTAAAAAATTCAGATCATTTGGTCAAAAAATAAAAGGTTCTGACAGTTTTGATAATTACAAGAACTTTTTCAAAAATTTCTCAAAAAAATTTTTTTTTTTTTTTTTTTTTTTTTTTACAATTCCATCATCTTCAAAAGACTAATTCATAAATTGCTTGGTACCTTTTTTTATTTTTTCAGAGTACTTAGAAAGATGATGAGGTAAAATTTTCAATTCTGGAATATTTTTTTTATTGAATTAGCCTTTCAAGTTTTTTCTACATTTTGTTTCCCCACCCCTACACCCCTGGAAAACTGAAAAAGCCCAATAGCTCCCAAAAACCATTATATATATATATATATATATATATATATATATATATATATATATATATATATATATATATATATATATATATATATATATATATATATATATATATATATATATATATATATATATATATATATATATATTCAACAGACTAAGAAAGAGAAGGCACATAAGTGTTTGAAACCAAAGTTAAGGAACTACCAACAAAACAGGGTCAAAAGATTCGTAATCAACCAGGAAAATCTGAACTACCAATCCTCTGTCTGGCGTAATGAACCAACATCAGAATCGGCTAATTATTAGGTGATTTTATGTTCAATGTATATTTTTTTTAATAATCTGATGAAGCATGTTAACTGTAATTTAGTATAAAACCTCAAGAGGGGTTAAATGACTTAAAGTACCTCACTTGCAGTTCCTCTCCGCATTGCTTAAGCACCACTAAATCTATGTAGTTATGGAGATATTCATCATTATTATTATTTTTTATGCATATTCTAAAATATCACTTAACAGTGATTGTCATATTTGTTATGAAAAGAAAATTCTAAATTATATTAGTACTCTATTTCAGTTTTATAATTTAGAAAGCTTTATTTCTTTACTGAGTAACAGATGTAGAAACCTGATCCTTTATTTTAATGATTTTTAATAATAGAAACTCAAACTGGCTTCTGATACCCATGTATATGCTCAAAATCTCGAACCAAAAATTAAATTGGGAAGGGTTAAAGGTTAGGTAGAGGAGGATGTAAATGTTACATTTTGAGTGTATGTAAATGTGAAATAATTTCAATTTGATTTTTTTAAATTACAGGTAAAATTGCAATTCGTTATCGGACTCTTTAATCTACAGAAGAGAGACTTTCCATTTTGGTAGTAAGTTCAGAACGAAGCATGTCGAGTGGTAGAATCAGAAAATGAAAGTCGTCTCAAATACTTAGTACTTCCGTCGCTAACAGTTTTCCCTTGAGAGTTGGTAGATTTTAATTAGTTTCTGTAAGTGACAGGTATTTTAATTTTCCTATTAAGGTGTTTAACTGCATATTTTTATGAACCGAAAATCGTGCCAACTTCAATTCGAATCAAATATTTTATAAATTACCCAAATATTGTGAAATTTACTGACTACTAAAATTATTTTTATTTAAATATTATTTGAATATTCATGAGATATATTTATTCTTTAAAGTCTTGAGTTTATATTTCACTTGCTTCATTTAGCTTTCATCTTTTCCCATTTATTCATACATTAATATGTGAAATCAACAGGATTAATGATAGTTTTTATCGGAAGTCAGAGAAAATTGGGAATGTAAATAATGTAAATTTTTACATTCATAACTTTTAATTAAACTACATTATAATTAAATAATTAATTAAATAAATAATTAAAATTATTACAAATGTGGTATCAACTTCAGTACAATAAAAAATATCCAAATATATTTGATTGTCTTTCCTTTGTTAGATTAATTTTTTTTTTTTTCAGTTACACTTTCAAAATCTTAAAAATAGTTTCTTTAAATGAAGCCGAATTTAAATTTTATTGCTGAAATAAAAATAATTTGAAAAGATTTTTAAGTGTTTTTGTCATGAAAATCAGACTATGTATTATTATTAAGTAATAATTAACTATTAAACGTAAGTGTGTTATTCTCCTCCTAGAGTTTATATTTTTTTTTTGTTATGATAGTAGTCTTCGTTTAAACTAGTATTAAGTTAACTGCTTCAGCAGAACTGTAATTGTAATCAATATGCTATAAGCAGGGCTTGGATTGCAAATAACAAATCTGATAAAATTTGAAGTTGTAAATTTTTTTTTTTTTTTTTTTTGACATGATCTGGTAAGTTTTAGACAAAAATGGTTAGAGTGTGAAGGTGTCGTAAAATAAATAAAATACCGACTTGAAAAGTTGAGAAACACTAAGTTATGACCTTTTAAAACGCTAGACTGATGCATTATTAATCTAGTTTATATCGTTGGGCTAATAAGAAAGTCTACATTCATCGGTGAAATTTTAGGTTCATTTTAATAGAAAATGTTTTAATTATTACACAAATGTATCAGTCTTGTTCTTCTGTAAGGAATGTAATGGGATTGTCGATTCGACAATATATATATATATATATATATATATATATATATATATATATATATATATATATATATATATATATATATATATATATATATATATATATATATATATATATATATATATATATATATATATATATATATATATATATATATATATATATATATATATACCCTCTAGGGCGAAAATTGAACGCTAACATGCGCCGTTACACAACGTTTGAAGGTGTGCAAGTTAAGTTGAGAAAACAAAGTAATTTGTTCCTCGTATTACCAGTTGAGTACATATAAAATTGAGCTCAGTCGTTAAGTCTGGGAATAGAGAAAATATAATAGTGGGTGGAAAGACGTGTGGTACGAGATCTCAGTGGAGAAAGTGTGTGACTGGAGAGTTAAGAAGTGAAATTTATGTTGTAATTGCGATAGTATAGAGATGGTGACGCAACAGTTTGACCGGCAGAGAGTGGTAAAACTTAGAGTGAAACAGTTGATAAGATGAATACCAGATTACTCATTAATTTAATGAGAAGTGTGAGTTCTACCACCTCGGAGTGTGAGACATTCTACATAGAAAGATGAATAACACTTAAAAAGAATGAGCAATTTCTAAAGAGTTAGAGAACACCCAACATTTTAGAAATTTGTTTAGAAAGAGAAGTGTAATGTGAACTTTCCAAGAAAGATATCGAGAAAAGATTCCAAGAATATTAGGATATATGAAGGTTTGAGTTGTAGTTTTGTGAAGATGTCGTCGAGTAGAAAGATAAGAGGAAGTAAGTTTTTGTGGGTATTGAATAGAACCAGGTTTTCCTTATTCTAATTAGGAAATAAAAAGTATTAAGTCAAATATTAGTGACCCTTCGGTCACCCTTGTAGCATTAATTAATAGGACGTGTTTATCTTTCAAAATAGAAAGATTAATAGAGGGGTGGAGTCATAGGCGTAGTAGTGGATAGGTGATGAGGTCACTAATAAAAACTAGGAAAAAATTGGTTCACCGAAATGTTAAAAAACAGAGTACCAAAGAGTCAGAGAGAAAAAATATCGTCCCTTTCTAAAGCATTTTGACAATCTGAGATAAGATTAAAAGAATTAAAATGTGTTCAAATCTTCCTGTTGAAGATAAATATGAAAATTTTCGAAAGAACAGAAGATAAATAAATAAAACGACAGTTAGAAGGTTAGAAAGGGTACCCATTTTTCTCAACAGGCTGAATGAATGAGCGTTTCCATCAGAAAAAGAAGGTTGTAATAGAAAGACAAAGACGAAATGCTTTATCAAGTTTATATATATATATATATATATATATATATATATATATATATATATATATATATATATATATATATATATATATATATATATATATATATATATATATATATATATATATATATATATATATATATATATATATATATATATATATATATATATAGAATATATATAATATAATAATATATATATATATATATATATATATATATATATATATATATATATATATATATATATATATATATATATATATATATATATATATATATATATATATATATATATATATATATATATATATATATATATATATATATATATATATTTATATTTTTATATTTTTTATTTTTTTTTTTATTTTATTAT
Source organism: Armadillidium nasatum (assembly GCA_009176605.1). Lineage (NCBI taxonomy): Eukaryota > Metazoa > Arthropoda > Malacostraca > Isopoda > Armadillidiidae > Armadillidium > Armadillidium nasatum. The sequence continues at coordinate 5,149 of SEYY01017990.1, forward strand.
TTATTTTCTCGAGTTACTCAATTATAATTTTATGTTCATATTTATTTAATTAAAAAATGACGCCCTAAATGGCATAAAATTAGCGTTGCTTTTTTTTATATAAATTTCAGAATATTTTAAAGTTTTATAGTCTATTTTACCATTTAGAAAAGTAAATAAAACTACTGTGAATACGTTAAAAATAAAATCAATGCAAATTTCTTTATAAATACGGAAATAAACATTAACAAAAATTCAATTCCCTATGTTTTGTATGTTAAAATTTCGGTTTAGGTGCCCTTCAATTTTTCTTGCGAATCTGGCAATTATTCTAGCAACTTTTACTTCAATTTTGCTCGTTGAAAATTACATAGCTTCAATGGGAATGCGCCGTCTATGTAGTTAAAGTCTATGATGTAAACGCACTACATGTCATATTCCCAGTCCCGGCCTCCATGAGTCGAAATTACCATCCGCCCTCTAGGACAGCGAAAGGGAAAATAAAAAACCAAAAACCATAATTTTCAACTAACTCAAAATTAGCAATTTTTGCTAGATCATGTCTTAAAAATGACTAGATTCGGCTAGATTTTTTCTATAAATGGTGAAGTTTGTGGCTAAATTAATGAATAAGGGGAGGGCCCAATTTTTTAAAAACTTTTTTATTATTTGACCGATTGAGCTGGAAAATTTTCAGTATATGTAGCTTTTTACCCGACGAAGAGTCCATTTTTAACGTTTTTACGAGGGATTAACCGCTTAGAAGTTATTTGGGGTCAAAGTTAGAAAAAATGAATAGTGGGGTCAAACCACCTGTCCACGTGAGCTGAAAATATAACTAAGCAATCTTATCTCCAATTTCTTGCATTTGTAGGAGAGGATTTTTGATATCATGTCTAGAAAAAAAAAGTTACAAGAACTCGAATTTTTTTTGAAAAAAAAATTATTTAAAAAAAAATGCAACCGTCAATTTTTTTAAATATTTTTTTTTATATATATATTGTTTAGAGGAGGGATAGATCTACAACTTTTATTTAGAGCATTATTAAATGCTCTTTGCTTGAAGAAAGATATAGCCTTTCAAACATTTTGAATTTTTAAAAATTGGTTAAAATATGGACCTTTTTTGAGGGGCTATATCTCGAAATAAACGAATCGGAATGAAAAACAAATTGAGAATAATTTGTAGTCCCATCACTCCTCTTTACACCCATCAAAAATAAAAAATGTGGTATTTGTAGTTTTATTTTAAAAAAAAAAAAAAAAAATTTCAAAAAGGTGAATTTTTTATTTTTTTTTAAATTTTGCTTTTCGAGAGTTGGTCAGTTTTGGGCTAATAACATTTTTTCTATAACTCTGGGAGCAAAAGTCTATTAGAAGCCTTTGTGGCCAATAGATTTAGAAAAACACACGCCAAATTTCAGAACAAAAATTTTTTTTTGATTTAGCCTCACTGTAGATTTAAACATACCTCAAATTTCCCAAAAAAAACTTCTAAACTTTAAATCCCTTGTAAAAACATTAGAAATGGAGTTTTTTTTTTTCGTCGGGAAAAAAAGCTATCTATATTGAAATTTTCGAGAGAATCGGATAAAAATTTAAAAAGGAAAAAAAATTGAACTCTGTCCATAAAGAAAAACTGTTAATAGAAATCTCGTAGAAAGAACGCAATGCATCAAAAAATTCTATTTTCCATTTTGCTTTAGTTGAACACATAAACCTTATGATTCTGGCTAAATATTCTTCCACATTTATTGTTACATTATTCCAAAACAATTTAGCACATTTATTGCTGCATTATTCCAAAGCAGTTTAACAATTTCAGGCAAATTTCTGGATAGTATTTCTCGCTTAATGTTTCATTTTCCTCATAAGAATAACCAAGTTGTGACAAAATTTCACCAAACTAACAATCATTTTTCTCGTACATGGCGAGAGGCGAATATATTGTGTCTTTTCTTAAGTAAACATTCCTTTTCCATTCATCAATTTTATTTTCAATTTTCAGGAAATACTTCAAAGTTTTATTTAGAAAAGAAAACCAAGTTTCTTCACAGTATACACAGAACAAATCTTCCATTTTATTAGGTTGAGTCAATCGTTGGAGAATTTCATGTTCTAAACCATCAATCTCATCGGATCCACCAACCCATTAAATTTAAGCATATCAACTATTAAATCCTTTTGAAAGTTTTTTAAAGTCTCTTCATTTAAGTACAGTTTCATTAACAACATATCAGCCAATCTAGAATTGTCACGATGGATCATCAAAGTTAAACAGATCTTGTTTCCTTGAGTTAAAAGAATAATTTTTTTTTTTGTCAATTGAAGTTACGTAATCTATAATTAAGTTCATATTTTCCATATCTTCAGCGATAAAATTTGTGTTTGAGCAAATCTTCTCTTAATGATAGTGGAAAATTCAATTACCAAATACTCTTTATTCATAGTGTATTGTTTTATTCTTAATATGAAAAAGATTAAAAATCACAACCAGTGGTGGAATTAGGCAAAGATTTTCCAATGAAGACATCATTATTTTAAGTTTAGGCTAGTGGAATCTGATATATATATATATATATATATATATATATATATATATATATATATATATATATATATATATATATATATATATATATATATATATATAATATATATATATATATATATATATATATTATATAATATTGTTTGCTTTTGCTATCGTTATCATTGTATGTTTTTCCTTTTATTTTTATTATTATTAATATTATAATTTTGTTTGATATTATTATTTTTAATATTTTTTTGGTTATCATTATTATTATTTTTACTATAATTTTGTTTCTTACTATTATTTTTAAGTTTTAAAGTGCTATTATTTTTATTACCAATATTTTGGTGGAACTTTTGAAGGAAAATATATGGAAAGGAAGTTAAAATGGAATCATCACTTTTTCCAAAGAGTTAAAAATTGAAACGACCATTTTAAGTCCTATTTAATTAGATCGGAAGCCTTTTTAACTCGAGTAAAATTTCCTTGGAAAAAGAGATAGAGGGAAATAAAGGTGGTTTCGATAGTTTATCAGCTAATATCGATATCGATACTGCTGGAATCCTAAATTTTCAAATCATTCATCCAAAGATTTTTGTTGGAAAATAAGTGAGGTAAAAAGTCCATTTAAGCGAATTATTTTTTTAAAGTGCTTTAAAGGAAAAAAAAAATTTCCTTCAATGTAAGTGTTAATGCATTTATTTTTTATTTCATATCTTTTTCTTTTTCTTTTTTTTTTAAATTAATTTACTTTCCCAAATAATTATTTAGGGTGATCGAAACTTTTCTCATATCAAAGTTATTATTTGAAAACCACGAAACATGAAAAAACATTGAAAAACATGAAATTCACCTCTGATAATTCTTTTAGACTACAACTCTAATTAGAGTTAATATATATATATATATATATATATATATATATATATATATATATATATATATATATATATATATATATATATATATATATATATATATATATATATATATATATATATATATATATATATATATATATATATATATATATATATATATATATATATATATATTATATTAAAAATTATTTTTTAAAAAAGTTAAAAAAAAAAAATTATTTTTTGAAATTAAAAAAAAAAAAAAAAAAAAAAAAAAAAAAAAAAAAAAAAAATTTTAAATTTTTATTTTTAGGTTTAGTGCATTTATTTTTTATTATTATTTTATCTCTTTTTCTTTTTTTTTTAATTAATTTATTTTCCAAAATAATTATTTAGGGTGATTGAAAAGTTTTTCATATCAAAGATATTTTTTGAAAACCACGTGGAGATTAAAAATATAAATTTCACCTCTGATAATTTTTTTTTCATTACAACTCTAATTAGAGTTAATATATATATATATATATATATATATATATATATATATATATATATATATATATATATATATATATATATATATATATATATATATATATATATATATATATATATATATATATATATATATATAGTAATTTATTTTCCGAAAAAATTATTTAGGGTGATTGAAACGTTTTTCATATCAAAGTTATTTTTTGAAAACCACGTGGAGATAAAAATATAAATTTCACCCCTGATAATTTTTTTACATTACAACTCTAATTAGAGTTAATATATATATATATATATATATATATATATATATATATATATATATATATATATATATATATATATATATATATATATATATATATATATATATATATATATATATATATATATATATATATATATATATATATATATATATATATATATATATATATATATATATATATATATATATATATATATATATATATATATATATATATATATATATATATATATATATATATATATATATATATATATATATATATATATATATATATATATATAATATATATATATATATATATATATATATATATTATATATATATATATATATATATATATATATATATATATATATATATATATATATATATATATATATATATATATATATATATATATATATATATATATATATATATATATATATATATATATATATATATATATATATATATATATATATATATATATATATATATATATATATATATATATATACCTTTGGTGAGCGAAAGTCATAGGCCTACAAATTACCACCATAGTTGTTGAAATCATGGAATTTTGGTAGAGTTAAAGGCTGACAAGTTCGAACCCAACACACGGTATTTAAAAGTGTGTAAGTCAGAGGAATTTAGGAAAACAAATAAAGGAAGTGTGTTCCAGACTTTAACAGTAGAGTGAATGAAAGATTGAGCACAGCGGTTTAGTCTGGGGTCAGAGAGTTCGAGAAAGAAAGGATAAGTTTGTGTAGAAAGGACTGTCGTACAAACTCCTCTCAATGGAGGAAGTATGCGAAGTGAGAATTCAAAAGAGCAGTCCCATTGTAATAGCGATGTTATAGGAAGAATGAGGTAAACAGTTCGACGGACAGAAAACGATTGGAGAGGATAAGTGAGAGCAGAAGAGTTGATACTACAAAAAGCCTTAGACTCCACCTTTTCGAGGAGATCAGTACTCGAGAAACCACTACAGATGTATGAATCGTACTCTATGTAGTGGAGAGCAACACTCTCATAAAGAGTTAGCAACTGGGATATATATATATATATATTATATATATATATATATATATATAATATATATATATATATATATATATATATATATATATAATCCTTTTTAATGTACGGTTTGTAGTTTTTGAGTTATGGGTGGATGCTAATGTACACCTGACCATATATATATATATATATATATATATATATATATATATATATATATATATATATATATATATATATATATATATATATATATATATATATATATATATATATATATATATATATATATATAAATATAATTATAATTATTATTATTTATTATTATTATTATTATTATTATTATTATTATTATTATTATTATATATTATTATTATTATTATATTATTATTATTATTATTATTATTATTATTATTATTATTATTATTATTATTATTATTATTATATTATTATAATATACAGTTTAAATTTTTCAAGCCACGTGCATGGAGAAACAGCTGAAGTGGAGTCACATTTTCCCAAAAATTAAATATTTAGATTAAACAATTTTAAAGTCCAATTTTTACTCGAGGAGAAATTCTTTGAAAAAGACCATGTGGAAGTATCGGCGGTTTCGATACTTTATTTATTAGTATCGATATGTTGGAATTATTTAAACTTTCATTTCATTCTCTATAATATTTTGTTTGAAAAAAAGTGTGATAAGGTGTCCGATTAACAGCGCTTCTTTTAGAGTGTTTGAAAATATTATTTTTAACTTCTTTGAAGATCGCGAATGTTGCAGAAATCTGGTGGGCAAAGGCCAGAAGAATACCAAATTTCCACATAAGAAAGGAGAAAATCGGGTTCTTGATCAGATTAAAGGCCGACACGCCCAGAAACACGGCTTTTGAAGGTTTGTAAGTCATAAGAAATTGGGAAAATAGATGAAGGGAGTGTGTTCCAGACTCTATCAGTAGAGCACATGTAAGATTGAACATAGTGGATAAGTCTGGGGTCAGAGGGTTGGACAGATAAAGGGTGAGATGTATAGAAAGACCTGTCGCACGAGCAAAGGAGGAGGTATGCAACTTGAGATTTCAGAAGAGCATTGTCCGTTGTAACAGTTTTAGTATAGAGAGAGTGATGCAACTATTCGACGGACAGAAAGAGATTGGAGAGAATTAGTGAGAGTAGGAGAGTTAAGACGAAAAGCCATAGACTCCCTCATTACAAGGAGAGCTGTATGAGTGGAACCACCCCAGATGTGTGAGGCGTACTCCATACAGGGACGAATAACGCCCCTATAAATAGAAGGCAACTGGGGTGGTGTGAAGAAGTTCAGAAGGCGCCTCAGAACACCGAACCTCTTAGAAGCTTGTTTATAAAGAGAAATAATGTGATCTTTATAAGAAAGATCACGAGAAAAAGAAATTCCAAGAATATTAAGGATGTAGGAAGGTTTGAGTTGTGTGTTTTCGAAGAAGATATCATAGTTGTTTGGAAGATTGTGTTGAGTAGAGAGATGGTGGAATTAAGTTTTTGAGACATTGAAAACGACCATATTTTCTCTACCTCAATTTGAAATGCAAAATAGATCATAGGTTATTTACTCCAAGGCCTCTCTCCTTGCGTTTTTCATTGTAATAGCGATGGTATAGGGAGAGTGAGGCAAACAGTTCGACGGACATAAAAAGATTGGAGAGGATAAGTGAGAGCAGAAGAGAAGATACTACGAAAAGCCTTAGACTCCACCTTTTCGAGGAGATCAGTACTCGAGAAGCCACTACAGATATATGAATCGTACTCTATGCAGTGGAGAGCAACACTCTCATGAAGAGTTAGCAACTGGATAATATATATATATATATATATATATATATATATATATATATATATATATATATATATATATATATATATATATATATATATATATATATATATATATAATATATATATATATATATAATATATATATATAATATATATATATATATATATATATATATATATATATATATATATATATATATATATATATATATATATATATATATTATTATTATTATTATTATATATATTATTATTATTATTATTATTATTATATTATTTTATACTGAAAAAGCAATGAACAGTGGAGTAATCGGCATAGGAGTCTAAAGGAGATGAAGTAATGGAGAGAAGGTCATTTAATGAAAAACAGAAAAAGTGTTTGGGATAGGACATATCCTCGAGGAACACCACTATTAATAGAATTATAGGATGAAAGGTGACCGTCTACAACAGCTGTTATAGAACGACCAGAAAGAAAATCAGAGAAAAGGCCACTGAGAGAAGGATATATCTCGAAAGAGGGAAGTTTGGAAATCAAAGCTTTGTGGCAGACTCTATTTAAAGCTTTCGATATGTCCAGCTCCACAGCAAAAGTTTCACCGAATGCCGAAGAGCGGAGTACGAAGAGTCAGAGTAGGGAAAGAAGATAACTAGTAGACCTTTTCTTACGAAAGCCATACTGACGATCAGAGATAAGATTAGAAGACTCGAGATGTTTACAAATCTTCCTCTTAAGGATAGATTCGAAAACTTTAGAAAGAACGGAGGTTAAAGAAATTGGACCGTAGTTGGAGTGTTGAGATGGGTTCACCTTTTTCGGCCCAGGTTGAATGAGCGCACGTTTTCAGTAAGAAGGGAATGTTGAAATACAAAGACATAGACGAAATAGCTTACCAAGGCAGGGTGCAGGAAACAAGTTTTGAAAACCACAGGAGGGATACCATCAGGACCACACTCCTTCTTATAATTAAGATTAGAGAAAGCAGAAATAACAATTTTAGAAGAAATTACAGTTTTAGGCATAATTGAGTTAGAGGTGGTTGAAGGAACAGGAGCAGCTATGGAAGCATCTAACATTGAATTAGAGGCAAAGGTTTGAGAGAAGAGTTCAGCTTTAGAAAAAGGCAAAAGAGCAGTTGAACCGCAAGAGGATACTAGAGGAGGTAAAGAAGAAGAAGAAACAAAGTTATAATTTACATTTCTTGCAAAATGTAACAAAGAGCAGGAAGAAGAGGAGCCAGAAAGATTATTGCATTTTCTACGGAGAAAGGAGTTTTTGGTATCTCGAAGAATAGATTTTACACGATTCCGGGATGAAATATAAGTTACGTGAGTTTCTGGAGTTTGAAGACTAAAATATTCCTAAAGGCAGCATCTCTGCGGCGGATAGCGCAAGAACTAGCCGAGTTAAACGAAGGTTTATTAGGTTTAGTAGAAGGGAAAGAATATGGAATGTACGCCTCCATGACAGAGAGAATCACCTCGGTTATGCTCTCAGCACACTCAGAAGGACCTCTCCCTCGAAAACGGTAATCATTTCATGGAAAATCATTGAAGTACAACTGCAAGTCAGACCAGTTAGTGACACTGAAATGTTTGAAACGTATCATCGCCGAAGGCGGGGACCGTTTTTGCGGAAGACTTAAAGTGACAGGACATGAAACAGAGATAAGAAGGTGATCTGATGAACCCAGAGGAGGAAAGAGCTTAACAATATAAGGAGAAGGATAAGAAGTTAAGAAAAGTTCAAGTAAGTTAGGTTCATCACCAAGACGGTCAGGCATACGGATAGGGAGAGGCATCAACTGCTCAAGGTTGTTCTGAATAGAAAATTGGTAGGCGAGTTCACCAGCTGGATCTTGAGAACTAGATGAAAGTCATTGGCAATGGTGAATATTGAAATCACCTAAAATGATGATTTCGGAGAAAGGAGAAGAAGAAAGATTGTGTTCTATTTTGGAGTTAAGTTAGTCGAAAATTTTAGATATTCTGTAGAGTTTGGAGATAAGTAGACAGAACAAGTGAATTTAGTTGTAGAGTTGCAAGAAAGTTTAAGCCATAAAGTAGAGAATTCAGAAGACTACAAATTAGAGACACGAGAACAGACGACATCGTTGCTCACATGTGCTCAACATCCGCCTTTTACTAAAAATTGAGGATAAAGACAGTAGGAGGAATCAGAGTAGGGTTTGCTGTTAACTGAGTTTGAGTTAAGAACAAGTGATGAGGTCTAGGAGAAGAGAGGTGGTGTTCGACAAAGTTTAGATTAAACAAAAGATCGCGAATGTTGCAGAAATTAATGAAAAATGAAGACCGTACAAGAGGGCAAATTGAATACAAGGTCTTGCTGGCACAAATCCCATCATCGGAGGCCCCCAACTCCCAAGTGGTGATGGGGAGTGTATGAGGGGCTATATTTGAAATCCGCCCCTTTTGGATTCTCCGAGGCAGATTTGTGTTTCGCCATTTTGATTTATAGTTAGGTAATGTAGGTGTAAGAGCTTGTAAATTTCTTGGACATATGTGAAGAAGGGGGAAGGTTGTGGGAGCATAGGCACTCCAATGTGAGTCAAGAGTACAATAGAGGCCCTCTGAGAAGATGAAACGCCAAAAGGAACGAACCACAGGGCAATGGAGTGAAACGCAATTGTCTAGCCAACCCTATCAACTAGTTTGTCAAGCCCAGTAGTGGTGTTTTCATCTCATAGGACTGCGCTACGTCCTCTTCTTTTATATATATATATATATATATATATATATATATATATATATATATATATATATATATATATATATATATATATATATATATATATATATATATATATATATATATATATATATATATATATATATATATATATATATATATATATATATATATATATATATATATATATATATATATATATATATATATATATATATATATATATATATATATATATTATATATATATATATATAATATATATATATATATATATATATATATATATATATATATATATATATATATATATATTATAATATATATATATATATATATATATATATATATATATATATATATATATATATATTATATATATATATATATATATATATATATATATATATATATATATATATATATATATATATATATATATATATATATATATATATATATATATATATATATATATATATATATATATATATATATATATATATATATATATATATATATATATATATATATATATATATATATATATATATATATATATATATATATATATATATATATATATATATATATATATATATATATATATATATATATATATATATATATATATATATATATATATATATATATATATATATAATATATATATATATATACTATATATATATATATATATATATATATATAATATATATATATATATATATATATATATATATATATATATAGCATAATATATATATATATATATATATATATATATATATATATAAAATATATATATATATATATATATATATAATATATATATATATAATATAATATATATATATATATATATATATATATATATAATATAATATATATATATATATATA